>PVIY010052452.1:0-15186 GCA_004026745.1 Myrmecophaga tridactyla
GGCCGCGCTGTGTTAGCGGGGCACTGGGGGCAGTGCTGTGTTAGCGGGGCACTGGGGGCTGCGCTGTGTTAGCGGGGCACTGGGGGCAGCGCTGTGTTAGCGGGGCACTGGGGGCAGTGCTGTGTTAGCGGGGCACTGGGGACAGCGCTGTGTTAGGACTCAGAAGAACTGGATCAGTGTCTGCCTCTCTCAGTTTCCTAATTTGTAAAGTGGAAATATTATGGGTTGAGAGATTATAGGATAACCCCATGAGATAACATGTGAAAGGGCTCTCTATGATTCTTTTAAGGCATTAAACAAAATTTAAGATTTAAGAAGTTCAATTTCTTGAACTTCTGAATGTATTGGAACAGAGTCGGGTGGTGATTGGTGTGGAGCCGGAACATCTTTACCAGGGAGACTTGATAGGATGCACCCAAGTTCAGGACTTGCACTGGTAACCTGTAGTTTGGAATGAGTAATGGAAAACCGGAACACTTTTATAAGATATTTGAAGTAATAGAATTAAAAATTAGTGGCCATGGTAGGAAGAGCGGCTGGAGGTGTCAATCTGTATGTAGAAATTGTGGCAATGTCTTGCAAAATTAAAAATGTTTGTTTCCTTTTCCTGTGCAATTCCATTTCTCGAAATGTATCCTGAAAATATACTTGCATGTACATTTTGTGTGCTAAGTCATATATACACATAGTTTTCATTGCAGCATTCCTTATAACAACAAAAGAAGTGGAAACGTCAATGTCCAACCTTAGACTAGTTAACCCAGTTATGATACATACATACAGTTGAAAAAAAACGCACCTCAAGAGAGTGAATGACGGAACTCTGTATCACTGGTGTGGTACGTTCTTCTAATTGTTGTTGTGGGAGTGGGGCAGAGAAAAGACAAATTATGATTGCCTGTGTAAGTATTGAATATCCCTGGAAGAATATGAAGCTGGTAATATGGTTGCATTTGTGGAGGAGAATTCTGGGTGGCTGGGGGGCTTTTGAATGTGTCCTATAAACATATTTTCTATTCAAAATGTTTGCATGCCATAGATCATATCATTGGAGTTAAAAATTGTATGAATCATCTGTGTGTTTTCCTCCCCCCCATCTGTAACTGACACCTGTTGATCTGCAAAGTCTCTTTGACCTTGATAACTTGAGAAGCTGGAAGTGACTTTAGGTTCACCCTAAAACAGTCTTTTCCTCTCCCTCCAAAGCATATTGACGTTGCTCATGATTTGTCTGCCTGACTGTGTTTCTGTTTCCACCCCCAGCTTTGGCAGCATGTGAGCAACTTCTTGCCAAGAACCCAGGTCACTGCTGAGGAGGGGCCTGCAGAGAAGAATATCCTGAGGAAACCAATGCCAGGCGCGTCTGGAATTACACTCACTACAGGCAGCAGGAGACGTTCTGTGCCAGCATCTGTGTCCTACTGGCAAAGACTGTAGCTCTCCAGGTAGGAGGGTCCTGGAAGCAGAAAGCGCCAGGAGCCTCTGTAGAGGAAGAATGGGGCCAGATGTGAACTCTCTACAGTGAACACAGTTTTCAGCTTATGAAGGAATTTTAAGTAAAATAATTATTTAATTTCCGCATATTCAAGTTCAGTAGTCTTCTGTGTGAAGTGCCAGCAGCCATCCTCCTCTACAGGGATTATCAGGGGTTTTCTGGCACCACGTTGAACTCTTCCTGGTACTTCTGGCAGTGACAGATGTGCCAGACAGATTTCTCTGCTAAATGCTATTGAGCAGGAAAGAAAGTAAAACCTCTGGAAGCAGTATAAGGATAGCAGAGCAGAGAACCCTCCCTCACTGCTCACTTTCACAGAAACGCAGCTGGGCTCGGATGCTTTTACTGAAGATTTATCCTGTCTCATCTCCAGAGGCCCTCTATTGCGGGGAGCCTGGCATTTTCAGGCTGCCTTCTGTGGCCCTCTTCTACTGTCCTTCTGTTCCCAACCTTTTCTGTTCAGGCAGTCAAATGATATGAACTTTGGAATGGAGTTTGTTATACTTTGGGGACTTTATTCCTTTCCCAGGCTGCTGCTGTCAGAGAGGACCATTTGAGAGCTGTGCTTTGATCCTGGGAGAGAGGCCCTGGCCTTGCCTGCACTCCACCATGTTCCTGTTGCTGCCTTTTGATAGCCTGATTGTCAACCTTCTGGGCATCTCCCTGACTGTCCTTTTTACCCTGCTTCTCGTTTTCATCATAGTCCCAGCCATTTTTGGAGTCTCCTTTGGTATCCGAAAGCTCTACATGAAAACTTTGTTAAAAATCTTTGCGGTGAGTTGTGCTGCTACAAATGATTTTTTTCACAGTCCTCTATGAAGAAGTGCTGTTAGAGAAACAAATTGTTCTTATCCGGCTGATTGTTATCTCTTTATTGGTTGTGGAAAAAGTTGGGAGAACGGAGAGTAGCATTCCAAGTAAAAAGAACAACTAAATGTGTACTTGTCAAAGCCTTTATTAACTTTCTTATTGAACTAAGGTACTTGTATGATTTATGCTGAGTAAGGGGCCCTATTCCATGATTTCTTGCCTTGCCTGTTTGTGTCAAAGAGTGGGGCTTAGAATTAAAAAAAAAAAAAGATCACTTCCGGGCTCTGTATGTCATCTTATATAAGAAATATTGAAGCACAGCGCTGCTGCTGACATATGTCCTAACAAATAAGTATGGAAGGGCTATCCTCTCTTTCAACCATTTATTTTAAATAGGTTCTTCCATTTCAAACAAAATTAATTAAAAAAGGGAAATGTTGAATTGTGTTATTTTCTTTTAGAGGAGAGGATTGTAAATTTCCTAACGTTTATCAGAACTTACATAATTATATCACTGGACAGAACTCACAGTGTAAAGGAAATGGTTGAAAACTGATATTTCCTGGAAGTTGACATGCCACAAGACTTTTAATATTTATCCAAAGGTTTGGTGATTTATTTGCATTCTGTTTCTGAAGAAAGATGATATTTAGTAGCTACCAAATCTTCAGGGATTCTTTTCTGACTGAGTCTATGTATAATTCGAGAAATGTAACAGTGAAAAAATACAGTACTGTTTGTTCATATAGTATCTAGAACAATCTCATTTATTTTCCTTTTGTTCCTCATAATTCTGTGATGAGTAGGGTAAATAACTACATTTTATTAGTGAAGAAATATAGATTCAGGTTAAATGAGCTGTATGAAGTGTTACATTGGGAAATATTTTTATATTATTAAATCTTGGGTTTTATCTTTTGGTATTTAATATTCCTATAAGAATATGATTTTTAAGCACAGCTTATGGTTTCTCACTAGTCAAAGTACAATCTGGAGACCAGCAGCATCAGTATCACCTAGAAACACGTTAGAAATGCAGATCTCAGGCCCTCTCCTGGCCTACTAAATTAGAATCTGCTATTTAGCAAGATTCGGGTGATTTGTGTGCACCGTAACATTTGAGACGTGCTGATCAGGTCTTTGGACTAACTACCTTACTAATGTATAGTAAATACTTTTATGAATCAAATGTAATTTTCCTATATTTGAGTCCAAGAATATCTTTAGCAGAGCACAGGGTCTGTGGACCTTGTACCATACCTGTCCCCTTTTGCCTCTGTGAGAAACCTACCAGGATAGAATCGAGTTTGAATACCTGATAAACTTAGGAGAAGACAGTAGTGAATGATATTTAGCTTTCATTCAAGATCATAAGCAAGTGATTAATTCGTGGGCTTATGGAGATTACTTTTAAAACATAAAAATAAGAGTTCTCAGCTTAGGGGTCTTCTGTACTAGTTACATTTTTTGAGCACTTTAGGTGGGACAGAAAGCTAGAATCCATGTATTTTCCCTCTCCGTTTTGGCAGTATCCCCCCAAAATAAATATAGAGCTCATAGTCAAATAAGTCATTATTGTGGCTACATTTTTTTGTTGTTGTTCAGGCAACCATTTTATTTGCTCATGTTTTGGTGTATTAGCAGTTTGGTCTAGGCCAGCTGGTCATTTCTTCTCTTTCCTGGATGTGGCTACA
This sequence comes from Myrmecophaga tridactyla, assembly GCA_004026745.1. NCBI lineage: Eukaryota > Metazoa > Chordata > Mammalia > Pilosa > Myrmecophagidae > Myrmecophaga > Myrmecophaga tridactyla. The sequence continues at coordinate 4,000 of PVIY010052452.1, forward strand.
TTTAAAAAGTGTATTTTCTTGTGACTTTTAATGTAGATTATAACTACGCTATGGAAAATTCATTAAATATAGTCTCTTGGACCAATCCATGGAGCAGATAATCTTGAGCCTCAGACCACATCTTCACTGGGTTGGAACGTGGTGGTTTAGAAGTGGTGGTGGAAGTCTCACTCGCATACACCCCCACATTTGTGACCTCAAGATTTAGGATTTCAAGAACTAGATTGGTACCTCTTTCCTAGATGTGTGTTCTGGGTACCCTGTGGATTCTGTCCTGTTGAGCTTCATGGATAATTATAACTTAATTTAGATTAAAGGGTAGACTAGAGAAGACTGGTGTATACCCACAAGGGCAGAGTGGTTTTGGAATGGTGTCAGTCCTTTCTTACCTCTTCTATAACTCAGAGTTGATAGTAATGGGCAGTAAGAACTGAATGCTGTTTTTAACAGTGGTAAAATTACATATCAGCTGGATTTGGCCAAACTGGTTTCAGATCTAGAAGAGTAAGTATCTGTATATTCATGTATCCATCTAAAATACACCTGTATTTTAGTTGTTTTTGTATACATTTTTTGAATAGATGAGAGTTTTATTTTGCCTTTTTTTTAGCCTCTTCACATCTTTTCCTCTTCCAAAATTTGGATGGCATATTTATTTATATATATTAGAGCTGAAAGGGAAACATTTTAAAAATACTTATTTTTGAGATCAAGAATCTCCCCTAGAAATTCTGATTTTATCTTCTAAAATCTCCCCCTACCCCCAACAATGATTCTGCTGTTTGCCATCAAAAAGTAAAATCCAATTCCCTTCCTTTTGAATGTGGACCTTCCTGTCTTAGTGGTTCCCTTCTAACAATTGGAATGTGGTAGAAGTATCACTGTGTGACATCTGAGATTAAGTTACCAAAGGCAAAATAGCTTCTGTGAGGCTCTTTATCTCCTGAGATGCTTGTCCCTGGAACCCAGCTGCCATGTTGTACGTTGTCATGTAGATGTGCCAGCTGACAACCCCAGCAAAGGCTCTGACGGACACACCATTGATGAGTAGGTGAGCATGCCTGCAGGAGATTCCAGCCGCCAGCCTTTGAGCCAACCAACTAACACCAAACCGTGTGCAATTTGAAGATTTATGAGCAAAATAAACGGTGGTGTTTTAAGCCTCTGAGTTGTGGGGTGGTGTGCTACATAGCAATAGACAACCAGAAAAAAATAGAGAATTTTAACATTCATTCATGAACCTATAGCTTATAGCTCCTTTACATTTTTGTGTGTATTATCTTTCAGTTGTTTGGGCATTTTGCATCCACATTTTATGATGACGTTAATAGCATAGATATATAATATTGTGTCTACTTTTTCTTTTAACACTTGCTCAGATGTTTTCACACTTTGATAATCTTCATAAGGATCATTAAAATGGATATTCACTCAGTACACATAGCTGTGTTTTTGGTAGTCCCAAGTTGAGCCCTAACTTAACAGCTAGTTTCCCATGATAACTTTCTCCTTTTACACAAAGGAACCAGGAGAAAATATTTTTATATCTGCCAAGGGGGAGTACAGGGAGAATATGGGTGGATCAGTGTCTTTTACATTGTAACTCACAGAGCAGATCCTCTTAAGTGCTGAGTCACTGGAGAGCTGTGTGTGCAGAAAGCAGCATGTTATTTAGTCTTTAAGCTAGTTCTCTTAATGTTCTTGCTTCACATTTACTCTCTGTATAGTATGATAGTGTTATTTGGAGTAGAACTTTCAGAATGGATTTGTAACTGAGTTGGGAATGATTTGGAGAAGCTGAGATGAGAAAGCATGTATATAAAGGAGAAAGATAAAAATGAATGACCTGAGAGTTCTTGCCTAGTGTGAAGTTAGAGAAGATGGGACAGTTGTAATCTGATAGCTATCAAACTCCAAAGTGGGATTTATGGAGAACGATAAAAACCCGGGATGGTTGTGAAGAAGTTGAGACGGTAGAGGTAGTGGGATTGTGGTAGCATGAGCATGAGTTTTTCAGTCAGTCACTTCTTAGTTGGAATACCAACACTTTAGTTACCAGCTCTGAAGCTGCAAGTTTTCTGACTTCGAATCTCAGTCTATAGAATTTGAATAATCATTCCAGCTTCACATAGTTGTAGGGAAACAGGTAATGTTAACCGTGTGTGTCCTCCCTACCTTTGTGAGAAGGGTCATTTTAACTTAACCTTTAGTAGGTTAAAGGGCTAATAACTAAAGGAGAGGAGAATGAATTGTATAGGAGAGTTAATAAGTAGTTCTTTCAAGTTTTGTCAATTTAGGTGTATCTTTTCATATGGAGACCTTGATAAAGAAAAATACTGAGAGCTGATAAGTTAAATTTAGCCATTGTTGACTGCCTACTAAGTGCAGGGTACTTTTACAGACTGTTGGAATGCAAATATGAGTTCTGGTTCCTACCCTCAGGTATTTGTAGTCTAGTAGGAAACACAAATATATGCATACATAACTAATTCAGAATGTGATGCCAATTAAAATACACAGACAAAGATAAATGCAGGAATTGGGTGGGTGACATTTCATGTAAGATTTGACATTTGAACTGGATCTTAATGGGGGAAAATAGAACTTCCTAGAAGTGCAGTGAATAACAGTGAAAAAAGTACAGTGCTGTTTTAGGGACAGCATGTAGTTCAGTAGAGCAAAAATCAAAGGGAGGGTGGTTCAGTGGTAGAATGTTTGCCTTCCATGTGGAAGACCAGGTTCGAGTCCCAGACCATGCACGGCGCCCTCCTCCCCTCCCAAAAAAAAAAAAAAAGAGGAAAAAAAAATCATAGGGAGCCTGGAAAGAATGAAGATTATCAACCTGAACATTTCTTTAGGAATTGGGAAACCATGGAAGGTTTTGAGCACGTAAGTGAAATGAGAGGTGGCAGCCTGTGTAGGGTGGTTAGCAGGGAGGAAAGAGGGAAGCAGTTAAATAGCTGTTACACTAGTATATACAAGAGAAGAAGGGAGTGAATGAAGATAGTGGCATAAAACAAGAGGTAGCTCTGTCAGAGAATACCATTTCATAGGGAGGATTGATAGGAGTTGGTAACAGACAGAAAGCCTGAAAGTTTGGGTGACTAGAAGGATGGTCAATACAGCCAAGATTGGGAGTGATACAGGAGGAAGGCAAGAGGAGTGGGAGTAAATTGGGCCTGGGAGGAGGTGTGTACTGCCTTTAATTCAGGCAGAATGCTGTGGGGTACTTGGACTTGCATATGGAGTTGCCTAGCAGGTAACTAGAAGGGGGAGCTTGGCACTTTTGAGAGGTCAGGAATGCAAGTCAGGAATAGAGACGTGGATCTGACCTCAGTATTATAGAGATCACACTGCAGCAGGGAGCGATGAGAGAATTGTTAAAGGATGGAGTCTGCATGGGAAATAGATGGTGATGGATGACATAAGCCTGATTTTTTTTTAAGGCTTTGGTCTTTGGGTATACCTAGTTAGCTAATGGGAAAATACAGTGGATACTCCCTGAAAAGAAGAGAGAGCTTTCTACTGAGGTTAGACTGCTAAGCCTGTTTTACCTTGATCATATGATTAGTTCCTAAATTGTAGTGTTTAATACAATGAATAACCAACAAAAATGTACCACCACATCCCCAGAAAACGGAGATTCAAAGTCAGGTAACTTAGGTAAAGTTTCAGAGCTGGTAAGTACAGTATTGGTTTAAGGGCGGTAAGAACACTGCTTCCTAAGTCCCATGAGACTAACTGGAGACCTTGGTAGCTCAAATGCACCCAGAATGGACAGTCTAGACATATACACTATTTAAATCTTTTTTCTACTTGTAAACTAAATCATCATTTTCTTGAAATAACTTGGAATGTTGGCAGCTTTAGGTGGTAGGCAGTTGCCCAAAGGACATTTGAATTTACTATTTGTATGCAATTCTTTGGCAGTAAAGAAGGAATTTGTGAGGTCTGTGTACTTTGCTAGTGAGTTCCTTAAGTAACCTGGAGACAAGAGTTTTAGGCACTGAAGCTAGGCCTGAGAAACACACCTGAATTTTTTGAGTTTCAGTTCTTTACTATAGGTGACTTATTAACCTGTCCTACTTATCCAAAAAGGGCCCTTATGTGAGAGGAGGGGATTTGAATTTCCTTTAGAATGTGTGCTCTCTGGGCTACAGTCTGACCTTAGGTGACTAGAATCAAGGTGTTCACAGAATGGAAATGGAGGCTCTTAATGAAAAAGGATCTCAGTCTTAGTCTTGCATGTCACCTTTCTTCTTTTCCAGTGGGCTACCTTGAGAATGGAGAGAGGAGCCAAGGAGAAGAACCATCAGCTTTACAAGCCCTATACCAATGGTATGATTGGGTCTGGGCTTGATTCTTTTCCTGAAAGGCCTCTTTCAGATGTATTCCTAAATGCTTCTAAAAGCCATACTCTTTACTTTATAAAACGTAGATGTGTATTTTTAGCATATTTTTCCAACATTCTGCTTGACAGAAATGTTCTCTTTTTCAGGAATCATCGCAAAAGATCCTACTTCACTAGAAGAAGAAATTAAAGAAATCCGTCGGAGTGGGAGTAGTAAGGCTCTAGATAACACTCCAGAGTTTGAGCTCTCTGACATTTTCTACTTTTGCCGGAAAGGAATGGAGACCATTATGGATGATGAGGTGACAAAAAGATTTTCAGCAGAGGAGTTGGAGTCCTGGAATCTGCTGAGCAGAACCAATTATAACTTCCAATATATCAGCCTTCGTCTCACTATCTTGTGGGGATTAGGAGTGCTGATTCGATATTGCTTCCTTCTGCCACTCAGGTGAGGACAGAGCCTGATGGGGACAAGAGACTTGAGCTGCTGCTGCCTGGGCCTGATGCATGATGTAACTCTCCCTCTCCCTGGCCAGTCCATCTACCTCTTGGAAGGGTACACTGGAGATTGTTCTTTAAAGGTCCTGGGATTCTCCACATGTCAGACAGAAATAGCTGAGTTTTTAAAAGACAAATCACTTGTCTAATTGAACTAAACAGAAGGACAAGGAACGTCATGTACTTTCTGGCCACTCTTCCCTGAGCGTGGCTGGTTTTTTTTTTGCAGCTTGCCTCCTTAATACAGAAGCAGTATTGATCTCTCAGTTTTTCTATACCATGTGCTATTCTGAGTGTGTCTTGCCAGGTACTGGTACCTTGAGGCTGTACCTCCTGTTGCTTCACAGAGAAGCTGTGTCTGCCAGGGTTGAAAGCCAAAGGGGAAGGGAAAGACAGCAGGACAGCAGGTGCCTGAGGACAGAACAGTTTTAGGATTTTCCGCCATTATGGCTGACCTGATGTCTGAGGAGATAGTGTCAGCCAAGAGCCCAGTCCATAGCGTCGTCAATGTGGAATTAAATGCTCTCTGGTTGGGATGGGCTTGCTCTCATTTCTAGGTGCAACTCTTGTCTAGGCCCCAGGTGGTCAGAACTTCGGGGTGGTTTTTTTGGTTGCCACTTTCATTTTCACATGTTCAGTTCTATGCTTCGTACAAAGATTTGTTTGCCATCTTTAACTTGTCTCCTTATTACAGGATAGCTCTTGCTTTCACGGGGATTAGCCTTCTGGTGGTGGGCACAACCATGGTGGGATACTTACCAAATGGGAGGTGAGTAGAGCCCTCGCGTCCATGTCTAAAGGTTTGAAGCCAGTGCTCATTGGGACGGGTGGTTCAGATACTGCAGGTCAGACCACCGAGTGCAGGAGATCTTAGATGGGTAAAATAACCCAGTGGAAACAGTAATACCAACAATAGTCTACTTAATTTTTTTACCAGTCTTTATCTGTAATTTGTTCTTTTTCCTTTCCAACCTCACATTCTTTCCATTTTAAAAGACAACAGGAGAACCCACAGAATTGTAGAATCCAGGACTCATCTTGAGATTTTACAGTATTTTATTTAGTTTTGGACAGCCTACTATGTTGAGAAATTGGGAAGAGGTTAGGGTTTTAGAAAACAGATGAGAAATATAGGTGGATATTTTTTGAAGAAAAATCTTCTTCTGCGAAGTTTTGGGGCTAACAGATCTCTCTTCTGCCCTGGCTGGTGAGGAGATTTGACTTTCTGGTCTTTGCTTTGCTTCTCATTATTGACTGGAGAGGAATGGAATCCAGGGTGTATCCTGGCCCACCCACCTAGAAATTCTAGAGTTATGAATTCTAAATCCACTAATTTAGGTGAATTTAAGCAGCTCTCATCATTTCTGTTTCCTCATATATGCTAATATATTTCAGGGTTTTACTATATACACACTAATATTATAAAAAAGTACTTTGAGTCATAAAGGACTATAGGCGGTACAGGCATACCTCATTTTATTGCTCCACTTTATTGAGCTTCCCAAATACTGCATTTTTTACAAATTGAAGTTTCATGACAACTGAATCAAACAAGTATGTTGCACCATTTTTCCAACAGTACATGCTTACTTGTTGTATCTGTCACATTTTGGTAATTCTCGTAATATTCCAGATGTTTGCATTATTACTGTATCAGTTACAGGGCTCTGTATCTGTGATCATTGATGTTTCTATTGCAGTTGTTTTGAGGCACCTTGAACCGCGCCCATATAGGATGTTGAACTTAATCAGTACATTTGTGTGTGTTCTGACAGCTCCACCGACTGGCTGTTCCCTTGGCTCTCTCCCCCTCCTCAGGCCTCCCTATTCCCTGAGACACAACGATATTGAAATAAGGCAGTTAATAACCCTGCAATGGCCTCTCCATGTTCAGGTGAAAAGAGGAGTTGCACGTCTCTCACTGAATCAGAAGCTAGGAGTGATTAAACTTGGTGAGGAAGGTATGCTGAAAGCCAGCATAGGCTGAAGGCTAGGCCTCATGAGTCAGACAGCCAAGTTGTGAATGCAAAGGAAAAGTTCTTAAAGGAAATTAAAAGTGCTACTCCAGTGAACAAACAAATGATAAGAAAGCGAAGCAGCTTTATTGCTAATATGGACAAAGTTTGAGTGGTCTGGATGGAAGCCCAAACCAGCCACAATACTCCATTAAGCCAAAGTTTAATCCAGTGCAAGGCCCTAACTTTTTTCAGTTCTGTGAAGGCTGAGAGAGGTGAGGAAGCTGCAGAAGAAGAATTTGAAGCTAGCAAAGGTTGGTTCATTAGGTCTAAGAAAAGAAGCCCAGTCCATAATATTAAGTGTAAGGTGAAGCAGCTAGTGCTGATGCAGAAGCTACAATAAGTTATTCAGAAGATCTGGCTAAAATAATTGATGAAGGCGGCTGTGCTGGTTTAAAGCTGATGTGTACCCTAGAAAAGCCATGTTCTTTATTCGTAATTCAGTATTGTTGGGTGGGATCTTTCCATGGAGCTGTGAACCACCCAATTATGGGTGGTACCTTTTGATTAGGTGGTTTCCATGGAGAAGTGTCTCTATCCATTCAAGGTGGGATTGCTTACTAGAGGTCTTCGAGAAGGAGCCATTCTGGAAAAAGATTTAGAGCCCTTGCAGCCAAAGACTTTTGGAGATGAAGGAAGCTGCCCCTGGGAAAGCAATAAGCTGGGAAAGAAGGTTAGGTCACAGTGTGCCTTCCCAGCTGACAGGTGTCCAGAAGACAAAGATGCCAGCCAGCTGCCTCCCCAGCTGACAGAAGTGTTCTGGACAACATTAGAGTTTCTTGAGTGAAGGTAACTTCCTGTTGGTGCCTTAATTTGGACATTCACAGCCTTAGAACTGTAAACTTGCAACTTAATAAATTCTCTTTTTAAAAATTGCTCCATTTCTCTTATATTACATTCCAGCAGTTATAGCAAATTAACACAGTGGCTACACCAAACAACTGATTTGCAGTGTAGATGAAACAGCCTTCTTTCTGTTAGAAGAAGATGACATCTAGGACTTTCACAGGTAGAGAGAAGTCAGTGCCTGGCTTCAAAGCTTCCAAGGACAAGGTCATTCTCTCATCAGGAGCTAATGGAGCTGATGACTTTAAATTGAAGCCAGTGCTCATTTGCCATTCTGAAAATCCTATGCTAAATCTACTCTGCCTATGCTCTCTAAACGAAACAAACCAAGCCTGATGATAGCCCATCTACTTATACCATGGTTCACTGAATTTTTTAAGCCCACTTTTGAGCTACTGTTCACAAAAAAATAAGATTCCTTTTAAATTATTACTGCTCCTTGACAGTGTACCTAGTCACCTGAGGACTCTGGTGGAGATGTTCAATGAGATGAATACATTTTCAAGCCTAACACAATATCCATTCTGCAGACCATGGATCAAGGAGTAATTTTGACTTTCAAGTCTTATTATTTAAGAAATACATTTTATAAGGCTTTAGCTGCTATAGATAATGATTCTCTGATAGATCTGTGCAAAGTTAATTGAGAACTTTCTAGAAATGATTCACCATTCTCGATGCCATTGAGAACATTTGTGGGATGGGCCACGGTAGCTCAGCAGGCGGAGTTCTCACCTGCCATGCTGGAGTCCCGGGTTCCAATCATCATTCATGGGAGGAAGTCAAAATATCAACATTTACGGGAGTTTGGAAGAAACTGATTCCAACTCTCATGGATGAGTTTCAGGGGTTCAAGACTTCGGTGGGGGAAATAACTACAGATGTGGAAGTAGCAAGAGAATTAGAAATGGAGCTTGAAGATATAACAGAATTGCTGAAATCTTATGATTAATGGATGAGAAGTTGCATCTTATGGGCGCATGAAGAAATTGGTTTCTTGAGAATGGAATCTATTCCTGATGAAGATGCTGTGAACGTTGTTGAAATGGCAACAAAAAACTTAGAATGTTACATAAACTTAGTTAACAAAACAGCAGCAGTATTTGAGAGACTTCCATTGTGACAGAACCCCTACTGTGGGTAATATGCTATGAAACACCGTCACATGCTCCAGAGAAATAGTTCATGAAAGGAGAAGTCTGTAAATGTGCCAGACTTCATTGTCTTATTTGAAGAAATTGCCACAGCCACCCCAACCTTCAGGGCCACCACCCTGATCATTCAGCAGCCGTCAGCACGGAGGCAAGACCCTCCACCAGCAGAAAGATGTTGACTCCCTGACGGTTCAGATTATGATTAGCATTTTCTAGCAACAGAGTATTTTAAATTAAGGTATGTACATTGTTTCTTTTAAATGTCTCCCTACATATTTGTATATCTATACATAACACACACACAGGCAGATATGAGTTATGTACATCGTTTTTTAAGACATAATGCCATTGCACACTTAATAGACTGCAGTACAGTGTAAACATAATTTTTATACACATTAGAAAATAAAAAAATTCATGTGACTCTATTTATAATATTTGCTTTATTACAGTGGTTGGAACCAAACCTGCAGTATGTCTGAGATGTGCCTGCAATAGTAAAATTGTTGGGGTCAGCAACTTTTCTTTTCTTCCTAACGTGAAACGAAAACAACAATCTCCATTCTGTTGTTGCAGGTTTAAGGAGTTCATGAGTAAACATGTCCACTTAATGTGTCACCGGATCTGTGTGCGAGCCCTGACAGCCATCATTACCTACCATGACAGGTGAGGCAGGTTGGTACTAATCCAAAAGGAGATGGTGCTGGCAGAAAACGTGACCCATGAACAGTGGGCCAAATGAAAATTTTTATGAGGTTTTTAGTTGGTGCTGATAAAGCTCATGAGGTGAGGAATAGGTTCCAAATGAATTGTTTCGCTCTGATTTTTGTTGTTTTGTATACATTTTACCAGGAAAAACAGACCTAGAAACGGTGGCATCTGTGTGGCCAATCATACCTCTCCTATTGACGTGATCATTTTGGCCAGTGATGGCTATTATGCCATGGTAAGATTGCTTTGTTTTCTTGTGCTCAAGCTTCCTACTTAGACAGACAGGTCAGGCCCGGGAGGCTTTTGGACTGTTCACAGAGCCCTTTTGTAAGTATAGAAACATGTAAACCTTTTAAGAGTGGGTCCCAACCTAGATGATCTCCTTTGGTTCTGTTGCTTTGGGGAATTCTTTGTTGCTATGAGAGGAGATGTTCCATGCAGAAGCTGCTATGGGTTACTGAGTATGTTTGCAAATTATGCTTTGGATGTTTAAGCAGACCATGGAAAGAGGTGAAGGATCAGGAAGAGAGGATTTGAAAGGACTGGGTTCATGGGCATTGGAGACTCTGTTCAGGGAGGGACATTTTTTTTTCCTTATTAATTAAAAAAAAATTAACAAACAAAACAAAACATTAAGATATCATTCCATTCTACATACATAATCAGTAATTCTTAATATCACATAGTTGCATATTCATCATTTCTTAGAACATTTGCATCGATTTAGAAAAAGAAATAAAAAGACAACAGAAAAAGAAATAAAACGATAACAGAGAAAAAAAAGATTATACATACCATACCCCTTACCCCTCGCTTTCATTTATCACTGGCATTTCAAACTAATTTGTTTTAACATTTGTTCCCCCTATTATTTATTTTTATTCCATATGTTCTACTCTTCTGTTGATATGGTAGATAAAAGGAGCATGATACACAAGGTTTTCACATTCACAGAGTCTCATTGTGAAAGCTATATCATTGTTCAATCATCATCAAGAAACATGGCTACTGGAACACAGCTCTACATTTTCAGGCAGTTACCTCCAGCCTCTCCACTACATCTTTTTTTTTTTTAATTTATTAATTAAAAAATAAATAAAATCAGACATAATCCACTACATCTTGAACAACAAGGTGATATCTACTGAATGTGTAAGAATAACCTCCAGGATAACCTCTCGACTCTGTTTGGACTCTCTCAGCCATTGACACTTAGTCTCATTTCACTCTTCCCCCTTTTGGTCGAGAAGGTTCTCTCAATCCCTTGATGTTAATTCTCAGCTCATTCTAGGGTTTTTCTCAGTCCCTTGATGCTGAGTCTCAGCTCATTCCAGGATTTCTGTCCCACGTTGCCAGGAAGGTCCACACCCCTGGGAGTCATGTCCCATGTAGACGGGGAGGGTGGTGAGATTACTTGTTGTGTTGGCTGGAGAGAGAAGCCACATCTGAGCAACAAAAGAGGCTCTCTTGGGGGTGACTCTTAGGCCTAAATTTTAAGTAGACTTGACCTATCCTTTGTGGGGTTAAGTTTCATATGAACAAACCCCAAGACTGGGGGCTCAGCCTATAGCTTTGGTTGTCCACACTGCTTGTGAGAATATCAAGAATTCAA
>PVIY010052453.1:0-15184 GCA_004026745.1 Myrmecophaga tridactyla
TTTTTTGTTGTATAGTATAACATATATACAAAGCAAAGAAATAAAAAAGCAATAGTTTCAAAGCACTCTTCAACAAGTAGTTACAGGACAGATCCCAGAGTTTGTCATGGGCTACCATATGACCCTCTTCTTATTTTTCCTTCTAGCTACTCCAGAGTATAGGAGGCTAGAGGCTTTAAATATTTTTTTTATCATTACAATCAACTTTTTTCTTCTTTTTTTTTGTGAACAATAAAATATATACAAAAAAGCTATAAATTTCAAAGCAAAATGCCACAATTGTTGTAGAACATATTTCAGACTTTGACACGGGTTACAATTTCACAATTTTAGGTTTTTACTTCTAGCTGCTCTAAAATACTGGAGACTAAAAGAAATATCAATTTAATGATTCAGCATTCATATTCATTTGTTAAATGAATATGTGTCTTCTATGTATAGCTCCACCATCACCTTTGATCTTTCCATCCCTCTCTTTAGGGGTGTTTGGGCTATGGCAATTCTAAATTTTTCATACTGGAAAGGTCTGTCACTAATATGGGATAGGGAGATGGAACTATCTGATGTTCTGGAGAGGCTGGGCTGGGTTTCAGGACTTACCTGGACCAGGGACCCATCTGGAGGTTGTAGGTTTCTAGAAAGTTACTCTAGTGCCTGGAGCCCTTGTGGAATCTTACATAATGCTCTAGGTGTTCTTTAGGATTGACTTGAATGGTGCTGGTTGGAGGTTTGCAGGTTATGATAGGTAGCAAGGTCTAACTGAAGCTTGCATAAGAGCAACCTCCCTAGTAGCCTCTCGACTCTATTTGAACTCTTTCTGCCATTGATATTTTATTAATTGCACTCCTTTTCCCCCTTTTGGTCAGGATGGAATTGTTGATCCCATGGTGCCAGGTCTGGATTAATCCCTGGGAGTCATCTCCCACACCACCAGGGAAGCTTTCACCCCTGGATGTCATGTCCCACGTAGGGCGGAGGGCAATGATTTCACTTGTAGAATTGGGCTTAGAGAGAGTGAGGCCACATCTGAGCAACAAAAGAGATCCTCCAGAAGTAACTCTTAGACATACCTATAGGTAGTCTAAGCTTCTCTGCTACCTACATAAGCTTCACAATAGTAAGCCTCAAGATCAAGGGCATGGCCTGTTGATTTGGGTATCCCTAAAGTTTGACACAGTATCAGGGAATTCCCTGATGGTGAGGTTTAATAGTTCCATATTCTTTCTCCCATCCCTCAGGGGATAATTTTTTTTTTTTTTAGAAGTTAAAAAAAAGGCAAATAGTTCAAAGGGGAATAAATTGAAAAGTATTTTTTTCACCTCAAGATGCCCTAGGGGCAACTGCTATTTCCAGTTTCTCGTTTATTATATAATCTCATATTTACATAAAAGAATAGTGTCATATGTATGTATATCTGCTTTTCTCCTTAATTTTTTACTTAATATATATTGGAAAATGTTCCATATTGCTACATACAGTTCCTCCTTAATAAATACTTTTGATTGTTATTGTAAGCACAGTTTTATGTCCTGACACCCCCACCTCCATGATGTTTACTTAGGAATAGTTAGCAATCATTATTCAGAAGAAGAATGAGATATCCCTTGTTTTCCTCTACAAAAGAAATGGCTTTGGTCCCAGTGAACAACAGATTATCTGGATATGAGGTGGAGAACAGGAAGAAAAAGGAAAATAAATTTGTTCACTAGTAGCTGTGAACTGATTTTCTGTTTAGCCCATGATTCAAAGTCCAGCTCTGTCACTTACTGGCTGTATGACTTGTGACAATTTACTTAATCTCTCTGTGTCTCAGTGTTCTTATCTGTAAAGTGGATGATAATAATAAGATTTCCTCTTTGGATGTTTTCTCTGGAATCTAAAGTAGTAATAATGGTGCTAGTTGGGTGGTGAAGGTGTGGGGCAAGGTGCCCAAGAAACCTGCCCTGAAGTTACAAAGTGCTCAAGGAATCCTTGGGACATTCCTCACAGGCACTCTTAGGCTATGCCTTGTGTCTCCTCCCCCCGTCCTCCCTGCCTTTTTCGCCCAGAGTTCATCTCACACTGATCAATTCCGTGGGTTTACCCTAAGGGAGGGCACTTGTTAGACTTGTCTCACCTGTACCTACAGAGGAGAACAGAAACCATGAAGACCCAGGACAGCAAATCATTCCATGGTTTTTCTGCAGAGCTTTTGAATCCATTGTATTTTATATTTTTATTATTTATTTATTTATTTTTGCATGGGCAGGCACCGGAAATCGAACCTGGGTTTCTGGCAGGGCAGGCGAGAACTCTGCCTGATGAGCCACCCTGGCCTGCCCATTGTGTTGTTTTTTTGCAAGAGATTTATCTTATGGGCATCAGAGAGTGGATAGGGTGGTGCTTAAAGCATAGAGTCTGGCATCAGACATATGGGGATTTATGTCCTGACTCTACCACATATAAGTCTTGTGACTTTGGGAAAGTGACCACTCCTCTGTTTCTTCATTTGTAGAAGTATGATAGTACTTACCTCCAGTGGTTTTTAAAAGAAGGCAAGGAAATGATGTGGTACAAACTTAGCATAGTACTTGTATATCATGAGCCCCTTTTAACATTAAAGGGTTTTAGGGATGCTTTCTTTGTTGGTGTTTGGCTTTTGTGGGTATTAATTTATTGTGTATAGAAGTTCTATGAGTTATTGCATAAGGAATATATAAAACTCAGATGAACTTGTCCATAGGGACTGGCAAGAGCATCCAGGATGACTCATTTTGAGGTGGGATAACAGATGGGAGGGTTGGTTCCCACAAAGACAGTAGGGTACTGGTGAGGGAGAGGGTGGTATCACCCTGGGGACAAGGTCTCTGTCTCAAACTGGTCCAGAAATTGGAGGCTGGTGTCCCAAGTTCTTTCTGTTTCCTTTTCTGTGATTCTGTGTTAATGAGGGGTCTTTAATATGAACTAATGAAACATAATAGTTTTCCTCTTTAGAATTTAAATATTTTTATTATAAAGTTTTATTTTAAGATAAAGTCAATTACTTGATTAATAATAAGAAAAATGTTTGGCTTTCACATTCAAGAGTTTCTTTGAAAGTTGTCTTATTAAAGATGAATGGAGGAATAATGACTGTAATTAAATCCTTGTTTATTAGCTATAATGATTCTCACCTGCTTTTGTATATGCCTGTTAAGGGAAATCTGTGCTTTTGGTATATTTCTGAATAATTAAATATTTATGGAAAACAAGTTAATAAATTCAGAAAAATTTGCTGTGTCTCTTTTTGTGGCCATAAGGTTTGTTATGTGGAATTTGTGACTTTCACTTTTTTTTTTTTTTAATTTGCATATGGGCAGGAGGCACCAGGGATCGAACTCCAGACCTCCAGCACGGCAGGTCGGAGCTCTGCCTGCTGAGCCACAGCAGCCGCCCACTTTCACTATTTTAAGATATTTCTTATCTTGTGTCCTTTCTGTAACCCCCTCATCCACCTCATTTGGCACCATGTCCTCAATACTTTCAGTCCACTAGAATTTATAAATTGTTCCCACATTGGGCTTTCACAGCACTCTGCACACTGACATAGCATGTGGCTATGATGACTTCCTTGTGACTCTCTCATTAGACATTGCAGAGCAAGAGTCTGCATTTGTTCTTCTCACCATATTTTGGGCCTAGCCCAGGACTAGTACAGGGCAGCCAGAATTTTTGAGCACATCATTCCCTCTACTTAAAGCCCTTCATGGCTTCTGATTTCTCTTAGAAAAAAAAAAGGCCAAGCCATTAGCCTGGCTTGTAGGCTCTGCATAGTCTGGGCTTGGCTCAGTTCTCCAGCTTCATTTTATACAACTCTCTCCTCTCGGCCTTCTTAACTCCAGCCCATTATTCAACTCTCAGCTCCACTGTCACTTCTTTGGGGAGATTTCTGAGCTCTTCTATATTAGGGTCCTTCATGATAGAACCGGGTTTCCCTTCTTCAGAACCCTGACCCCAGGGTATAACTATAATATACTCTTTTTTGGTGTGTGTATTTTTTTTTTTTATTAAAGTTGTAGGTTTACAGAAAAGTCATGCATAAAACAGAGTTCCCATAAACCACCTGTGGTGGTCAGGTTCATGTATCAACTTGGCCATGTGTTGGTGCCCAGTTGTCTGGTTGGGCAAGCACTGGCCTGCTGGTTGCTGCGAAGACATTTCACGGACTTAAATCATGACCACGTTGGCAGCATTCATAGCTGCTTGCAAATGCAATGAGTGAGGCTTAATATAATTACCAGAAGGCTTTTAAGGAGGATTCAGAAGAGTGAATCATTTTTTCTGCTCCTGCCAGCCACCCTCTCCTGAGAGTTCATTGCGGCTGTTCATTGGAGCTGCCAGCTTATGGCCTGCCCCACAAATCTTGAACTCTTATATCCCCACAGTTACATGAGATGCTTTTATAAATTTTGTATTTATGGATATCTCCCCTGATTCTATTTCTCTAGAGAAACCTAGCTAATATACCACCCTATTATTAACACTTTGCATTAGTGTACAACATTTGTTGCAATTTATGAAAGAACATATTTATAATTGTACTATTAACTAGTCCATGGCTTATGGTTCACTATTTGTGTTGTACAGTCCTATTGATTTAAAAAAAAAATATTCTAGTAACATATATACAATCTAAAATTTCCCCTTTTAACCACATTCAAATATATATATTTCAGTGCTGTTAATTATGTTCACAATGTTGTGCTACCAGTCACCACCATCCGTTACCAAAATGTTTCCATCACTCCAAACAGAAACTCATTATATGCTTTTTAGTGTGATTGGTGGTTGGTTATGTTTGTCTTCCTTGGTGTAGGTTAATGCAGCCTCCCATTGGGTCCCCTTTGCCTAGTATAGTATGGGTACATAGTGGGTGATCCATAAATATTTGTTGAATGAACAGAAGTAAATGGTGAGTGTCAGGTGCTTGATTTGAATCTATAAAATGAGAACATCGGATTGGATCTGAGGTCCCTTGCATCATAAAGGATATCATTAAGTACAACACTTAACACCTCTTAACATCTGTTATTTCATCCTTATGCTGATTCTGCAGGGATAATGGCTTTGATGTGCAGAGAGAAATTCTCTGAGAAAGCTCAGAGAACTGTCGGAAGTATAGCTATGGTAGAACTTAGGGCTGAGAGATTCTTGGTACCCAGTTTATCAATATAACCATTAATACTAGTGGAACTGTTGAGAGAGGAGCCTGGTATTAATAGAAAGATCATTGGATATGAAGCCAGTGTATCAATTTGTTATAAGACAACTGTTTTCCAAATAACAGGAATATCCCTGCTATGAGTGCCTTCTTTTTTTCAGTTTGAAAGCCTGTTTGAGAAGCCATTTTTAAGATTTGAGAATGTTTTGTGAGTATTAAGTCAGAATAAAGAGACCTAGATGATATTCTTCATTTTTTCCTGTCCTGCCAGATCTACTTGCCTGCCAGTCCATCCAAAAGACAAATCCACTGCTTGTTATCTTGTAGTTTACTAGTCTAGTAACAAAGTTAAATAAATATAAAAATAATGTACAAACAATAACAAATAAGTTTACAAAAATTTAATTACAGTTCTGATGATAGCTACAAAAGAGAAATACAAGGTACTAAGAGGCCATAAAGAAGATGGTCTTGCCTGGCTAGGAGGGTCAAAGGCAGCTTTCCAGAGGAAAGGGCCTTCAAGCTGACGTCTGTAGGACAAATTGCAGTTAGGCAGGTGAAGAGGTGAAAACTGCATCTGTAATGGTCCCAGCTGAGAAAGGGGCATAGTAAATTCAAGGAAGTAACAGAAAGTCAGCATGGCTGGGTACTGGGAACTAGCCAGAGACTAGTGTCCATTAACATTCAGTAGTTAACATTACTGAAATGTTACCTGCCATGATTTCCAAGGTAGCAGTTGACCTAATTTTTATTGCTTTAAAGATTGGTCTCTTTCTTTCTTGGTTACATAAGGGGATGGAAAGATACCTTGATTTCATTTGTGCTTTTCATTTGAGTAAAAATTTACTGAGCATATAACTGGGCTAGACACTGCAGTCCTTTCTTTTAGGAGCCCCATAGCTTTGACAGATATGAGTAAATAAATTACTATAATGCAGTGTCAGGGTGTTACCATAATGGAAATAAAGTTTATGGGACTGAATGAAGACTCACAGGATCTTATTATTATTATTTTTTAATTAAAAAAATTTTTTTTTAAATCCCAAAAAACACCAAACAAATGCAAATTTTGATCATTCCGTTCTACATATGTAATCAGTAATTCACAATATCATCACATAATACATATTCATCATCATGATTATTTCGTGGAATATTTGCATCTATTCAGAAAAAGAAATAAAAAGAAAACAAAAAATTCATACATAACATACCCCCTCCCCTCCCCCTCACTGACCACCAGCATTTCACTCTTAAATTTATTTTAACATTTGTTCCCCCTATTATTCATCTTTATTCCATACGTTTTAGTCATCTGTTGATAAGGTAGATAAAAGGGGCATCAGACACAAGGTTTTCACAATCACACAGCTACATTGTGAAAGCTATATCATTATACAATCATCTTCAGGAAATGTGGCTACTGGAACACAGCTCCACATTTTCAGGCGGTTCCCTCCAGCCTCTCCACTACATCTTGACTAAGAAGGTGATATCCATTTAATGTGTAAGAATAACCTCCAGGATAACCTCTTGACTCTGTTTGGAATCTCTCAGCCATTGACACTTTATTTTGTCTCATTTCACTCTTCCCTCTTTTGGTCGAAAAGGTTTTCTCAATCCCCTGATGCTGAGTCTCAGCTCATTCTAGGGTTTTTCTCAATCCCTTGATGCTGAGTCTCAGCTTATTCTGGGATTTCTGTCCCATGTTGCCAGGAAGGTCCACACCCTGGGAATCATGTCCCATGTAGACGGGGAAGGGTGATGAGTTGGCTTGTTGTGTTGGCTGGAGAGAGAGGCCACATCTGAGCAACAAAAGAGGTTCTCTTGGGGGTGACTCTTAGGCCTAATTTTAAGTAGGCTTGACCTTTCCTTTGTGGGGTTAAGTTTCGTATGAATAAACCTCAAGATTGGGGGCTCAGCCTATAGCTTTGGTTGTCCACACTACTTGTGCGAATATCAAGAATTCAACTAGGGGGGGTTGAATTTTCCCCCTTTCTCACCATTCCCCAAAGGGGACTTTGCAAATGCTTTTTTATTCACTTTTCAAATCACTCTGGGATTTGTCGGGCCATCACTCTGGACAAACCAACAAAATCTCATGTCCTACTCAAGGTTCCATGTAATTATGGTGTTCAATTAAGCTGTCTTCTACATAAGTTATATTAGGAAATGCACTAGGCAAAATATAAATTTTGTATCAAACAAACATTTTTTGCTTTAGTCTCACACATAAAATTTTAAAATATTGCCATCTATTTTCAGCACCCTGCAGTGCTGAATTCCTTTGTTCTTCCTCATGCAAAAACATTTTAAAAATTTGTGCATTTAGTCACTATCATTGTACACTCTAGGCATTCCTAGATTATAACATCTCAGTCTTTATCGTCTATCTTTCTTTCTGATTTCATTTGGACTCACAGGATCTTAAAAAAAGATTTTCAGTTTTCCAGGTGAAGAGAGTCATCGGCAGAGGAAGCAGATTGTGAAAAGGTACAGAGCAAGGAAGATCGTGATAAGTTTCAGGAATGATGAGCAGTGGTGTTTCTTGAGTAGGAGGTTCATGGTAGGAGGTTCATGGTGGAGGAGGGAGGAACTGCTAGGAAATGAGGCTGGAAAGGTGGTTTGGGAACATTAGGCAGAGTGACTTGCAGGCTGTGCTGTGGAGTTTGCATATTATCCTGTGGACAGTGGAAAATTGTTGAAAAGTTATAGAAGGAAAGGGGCACAGTCAGTGATAAGCTGGTGGCAGTGTAGAGGATGAATGGTGTGGGAAGAGAACAGAGATTGGGAGATGAGTTTGGAGGCTGTTATGGGAGTCCAGGTGGGAGATGATGGGGTCTTGGACCTGGCCAAGGGAATGAAAAAGAGGAAGCAAGTTTGAGATAAACTGAGATGAGTCATCTCTCCTTGGAGATTTAGTAAGACTAGAAGGGAGTAGAAGGAGTTGAGGATGATGTTCAGGTTTCTTTCTTTGCTGATATGAGATGGTGGGACCATTCGCTGAAATATGGAACATGAAGTAGTATTGGGTTGGGAGAAGAAAGATGTTGAATTCAGTTGTAGTTATTTTGAGTTTGGGATACCTGTGTGACAGCTTGGTGTAGCTGTCCATTTGGAGTTCAGAGAGAGGTCTGGACGATAACAGTGATTCTCACTTTTGTGCGTCAAAATCCTCTATGGAGTTTGGGAGAGGGAGGCTGGTCATCTGTCTATTTAAGAGTTTTCACAAATGTTTTTGATGACTCACTGGGCTAGAGAAAGAGATAGTTGTATAGATCCTTGTATAGCTGGTACTTGTTGTAGGAGAAGAGGGCATTGCTGAGGAAGGTTATGTGTAATGTACAGAGGATCCTGGTTGAACTGCCAGTGAGTGACAGCATGAAGGAGTGAACACAGTGGAAGAGTCAGGGAAGGAGCAAAATGAGGAGTGGTTAGTGAGAAAGGAGTAACCTAGGAAAACCAGTGGTGTGGGAATCAGGGGTGTCAGCCTCCATTTCCTTCCCTGCCTCTGCCCCTGCACTCTGAAGTCAAGTACTCTGTTGCCGCCCATTCATACTCTCACTTTTGTTAGTGTCAGAACCAGTCCTAACACTTATGAGAGGTCTGGTGTTAGTTATTTTTGCCTCTTTGT
Organism: Myrmecophaga tridactyla; assembly: GCA_004026745.1. Taxonomy (NCBI): domain Eukaryota; kingdom Metazoa; phylum Chordata; class Mammalia; order Pilosa; family Myrmecophagidae; genus Myrmecophaga; species Myrmecophaga tridactyla. The sequence goes on from PVIY010052453.1 coordinate 8,814, forward strand.
ATACAAAGACTTTGAGGGAAACTCTTTTCCAAAGCACTGTTTAAATGCTATAGCATCCCTCAACCTGGATCTGTCAAGCATTTTATTGCTGGTCCTTTGGACTGAAATCTCTAGCTCCTGAAACTGGAAAGTTGGGGCCCCAAGTCCAATATTTGGGCTTCAGGATCTGAAACCTTACTAGGCATGTGTGTCCAGATCCTAGGAAAGGCATTTGATCAAAACTGTTGAAGGAAGGAAGTTCTGAGAAGAAGGCATCATCATTCAGACTGGACTAAGGTGGTATGGCGGTGGGGAGCTCTTTGACTTGGAGTACATCTTTGGTCCACTATGTATGCTGAACCTAGATAGCAGTGAAAAGCCTGTGGTAGAATTTCCAGAATTTTCCAGAGTTAGCTGGGAGAAACTAAAGTACACGAGATCTACCCAAACTGCTGAGTGGGATTGGTCCTGAGTTTCAGTAGTGGAAGTCAGTTCCCTGGTAGGCCTAATTGTCAGACTGAGATCAGTTTATGGGACCCTGGTGAAGAGCCTTTAATTTGAAAGAGCCAATGGGAAACTGATCTATTATCCTATGTTTATCTTGTGACTATTACTCTGAAGCAGTTGTAGGATAGAGGCAGAGAACCAGTTGCCACTGACCCTGGTGCTGAAAGTCTCAGTGGAGGAGTAGTGAGAACGGATCATGAATAACTCAAGCAAACTAGCTAACCACCCTGGTATTAAGCCTTTTGTCTCTCAAAAAAGGGAAAAAGGAAAGGGGTTAATGTTTGCTGAGCTGAGAAAACTGATTGCTTGGGCAAACAGAAGGGAGTAGATGGCTAGAAGTGGGGGCATGTTGATGGGAATACACGCATCAGTACCTGACATGGAGTGCTATTCAGTTCTTGTGGGATGGAAATAATAAAATGGTTCATAATAGGGGGCAGGCTAAACTGGGTTCAAGTCTCACTTTTGCCCAAGGGCACAAAGCCCATGAGAACATTCTTACTGGCTGTGTGTGTCTTTGGATAACTTCCCTAAACCCTTTGGGGCTCAATTTCCTCATTTTAAATGGATATGATAAAAGTACCCATTAGAGAATTATCATTATTATTATTATTATTTTTGCATGAGCAGGCACCAGGAATCGAACCCGGGTATTGGTATGGCAGGCGGGAACTCTGCCTGCTGAGCCACCGTGGCCCATCTCCTCTAGAGAATTATTGTAAGGATTCAGTGGAATGTTACTGTGGATAAGATGCTTAGCAAAGTGTCTGCCACAGAATAGAGGTTCATTAAATAAATGGTGATTTATATTACTTATCACTTTATTTAAGTGATTCCATCATTATCTGAGTACCACTGCAGATACCTCCAATATAATACATGTTTCAATTAAGAAGGAAACTTCACAATAACAAGCTCAGTTATGCAACTATCATCATATGAGAGGGAAAACCAGATCCATTGGTAAAAAGATTGGGACACTGACCAGATGAGCATTACAGTGGGGATTCACAGAAAACGTGATGGAAAATGAAAAAGCCCAAAGTCAGGAAGCTTTGATTACATGACTCTATTGGTTGTGAAGAAGAGTGACAAAAGGATTCTGAATCAACTGCAGAAGGTGATAAATACAGAGTAGCACCAGCCTTATTCTTTAGCAATGGTATAAATTTTCACCACTTCTTCTGATTTTCCAAGTAGTTTAGTGGGTGGACGTTGGGGGAAGTACGTTAGGGATTATTAACCACTTGTCTGAGTTTTTCTTTTTTAACTCCAAAATCTCATTTTTATGATGAGGCACAGTGCGTGTTACAGAGTAGCCTTTTAATAAATATGTACTGATAGGATGGGATGAAATCAGTCAACCAGTCATCCAATTTCTGGCTCTTTCTGGGGAAGCCTAAATATAGTAATAGTTATACCATGATCTCCAAATGTTGGTAAATATCGAATGAAACTCTAATGAGATGTTTTATAAAACTTGACTAAATAGTGATGTTCATTTGGAAAAATAAGTTAGTAAAAGTTAAGTTTTTTTAAAGGCAGTGACATGGCCTTCACTTTGCTAGATTTCTATTCATTTCAACAAATGTTTTGAGTGCTTGCTGTGTATAAAGCACAGTGCTAGACCCTTTGGTTAGGTAATATAAAAATTATATTTTTGTGTAACATTTTCTCATTTAACGCTATCATTCTCCCTGTCAGGGAGCCATTTCTTTAGGATCAACTGAGTGACAGAGAACCCCATATAATAAAGGTATAATAAAATAGAAGTTCCTCTTTCATGTGTAAAAAGTCAGGAGAAAATCAGCTCAGAGTAGTTATGGACTTGCAAAGTCAAAGACCCAGTCTCCTTCCATCTTGTTGTTCCATCATGAAGCAATCTTGGGAATGGCTTCTAAGTCCAAGATCCCTTCATTGCCTGGGATGGCTGCTGAAGCCATCTGCATTCCAGCCTTTGAAGGCCACTTTCCAGAAATTGTACACGACAGTCCTTATAACCTGTTGGCCTGATGTTGATCATGTGGTCACTTCTAACAGTAAGGGAAGCTGGAAAATGTAATCAATATTCAGGGAAGTCATGAGTCCACTAAAGAACAGAAATTCTATTACTAAAGAAGGGAGTATGGTTATTGGGAGCTAACAGTCTCTGTCATACCGTTATTGACTCCGTTTAACAGATGTGGAATTTGAGGCTCATAGAGGTTAGATTAGCACACTTACATGACCTATAAGTGGTTGAGCCTTCACAACTTATTATAAAGCAATAATTTATTAATCTCATATGGTTCTTGGATAAAAGTAGGAAAATAGATGAACAGAAGTGACTTAGTTGTTGACATCACAGGAGCTGAACTCATGAGACATCGGGAGTTACACAGCAGCAATAGAAGGAATGAATACTTATCACACTGCTGGGACAATTGGATTTCAATGTTGAAAAGAATTAAGAAGTAGAATTACATACTGCAACGAATTCCAGATGACTGAGTTAAAGGTGAGAGTTTGTATGCTAAACTTCATAATGAGATCTCAGAGAGGTAGGGTTACAGGATTGAGTGGGCAGGAGCTGATATTGGGAGGGAGAACTTTCCCTATCTATATGTTTTTGTATTTTTAAAATTTTAACAACTAGTGCATATTGTTTTATAATAAAAATACTTCTGATAAAAATAAAATATTATTGCATCATTGAATTTATTTTAAAGGGCTAAGGATTTAAAATATTTAATGAGAAGATAAAATAATTACTTTAACCTGACTATGGAAAAAATATATAAATAAGAAAAATTGGAGACAATTTAGAGGTTCAATAATAAATTAATAAATTATGGTATATCCTTATAACGGACAATTGTACAGTCATTAAAAATAATGAAGCAGGTTTATCTGTTAAGTTTTTAAAGCAGATTACAGAAATATAAATTTATTTATAATATGTTCCCACTTTTGTACGGTACATATATATATATGCACTTATGTCACATCTACATGGAAAAAATTTGAAAGCAGATATATTCACATGAAATTTTAATGGTTTCGTTTTTCACGAGAGAAACCTTACTTCTTTTCCTTTTTGCTTAGCTGAGTTTTCTAAAGTTTTGACTCTGATCTTGTGTTCCTTCTGAATGAAAAGCACTATTGAACCAAATATTTGAAAGGCCAAATACCAGAACTGATCAGGATATGCTCTCTCACCATGTTTTCTAGGGGTATATCAGTTCCACTGGGGCCTGGCTAGAATCAAAATGATCTTTAGCTGTCAGCTGATTCAGAGAAGAAACATGTATTAAGCCCCTAATTTCTGTCAGATCCCATGGAGAACTTGGGGATACAGGAAGGAATAAGACTCAGACTCTGATTTCAGTAAATTTTCACTATTAAAATAAGTTGACATTTTCCTGACTGTACACCTCACCACTTTCTAATGTGGTAGAAAAGTCTAGAGGAATCAGTAGATACATATTTTTCTTCTATTTCATGTTTTATATAATATACAATAATTTTGATCAGTCTTCTTGCTGAATATAGTACTTCACTGTCAAAATCATTAAAAAGACTATTGAAATAATGAAACAATTTAATAGCAAGATAGGGCTTTAGTTATATAAAATCAAAATAATTTTCATACAGTGAAAATGCAGCAAAAAGAAAATATGGATTGAAAGGAGAATATTTTTTTTCATGTTGTATTTTTTTATTAAATAAAAAAATTAAACAAAACAATGAGATATCATTCCATTCTACATATATAATCAGTAATTCTTAATATCATCACATAGTTGCATATTCATCATTTCTTAGAACATTTGTATCAATTTAGAAAAAGAAATAAAAAGACAACAGAAAAAGAAATAAAACAATATATATAGAAAAAAAGTTATACATACCATACCCCTTACCCCTTGCTTTCATTTACCACTAGCATTTCAAACTAAGTTTATTTTAACATTTGTTCCCCATATTATTTATTTTTATTCCATATATTCTACTCTTTTGTTCATATGGTAGATAAAAGGAGCATCAGACACAAGGTTTTCACATTCACAGAGTCACATTGTGAAAGCTATATCATTATTCAATCATCATCAAGAAACATGGCTACTGGAACACAGCTCTACATTTTCAGGCAGTTCCCTCCAGCCTCTCTACTACATCTGGAACAACATGGTGATATCTACTTAATGTGTAAGAATAACCTCCAGGATAACCTCTCGACTTTGTTTGGAATCTCTCAGCCATTGACACGTAGTCTCATTTCACTCTTCCCCCTTTTGGTCGAGAACGTTCTCTCAATCCCTTGATGTTAATTCTCAGCTCATTCTAGGGTTTTTCTCAGTCCCTTGATGCTGAGTCTCAGCTCATTCCAGGATCTCTGTCCCATGTTGCCAGGAAGGTCCACACCCCTGGGAGTCATGTCCCATGCAGAGAGGGGGAGGGTGGTGAGACTGCTTGTCATGTTGGCTGGAGGGAGAGGCCACATCTGAGCAACAAAAGAGGTTCTCTTGGGGGTGACTCTTAGGCCTAAATTTTAAGTAGACTTGACCTATCCTTTGTGGGGTTAAGTTTCATATGAACAAACCCCAAGACTGGGGGCTCAGCCTGTAGCTTTGGTTGTCCACACTCCTTGTGAGAATATCAAGAATTTGACTTGGGGAAGTTGAATTTCTCCCCGCTCTCACCATTCCCTGAAGGGGGCTTGCAAATACTTTTCCACTCACTGATCAAATCACTCTGGGATTCATCAGGGCATCACTCTGGACAAACCAACACAATCTGATGTCCTACCTGAGATTCCAAGTACTTATGACGTTCAATCAAACTATCTACATAAGTTATGTTAGGAAATGCTCTAGTCAAAATATAAATTTTGAAATAAATAAACATTTTTTGCTTTAGTCTCACACATAAGGTGGCATTTTAAAATATTAATTACCATCTATATTCAGCACCCTGCAATAATGACATTCCTTTATTCTTCCTCATGCAAAAACATTTTAAAAATTTATACATTGTACATTTCACTATTATTATACACTCTAGGCATTCCTAGATTATACCATCTCGATCTTTAACATCTGTCTTTCTTTCTGATTTCATTTATGTCCCCAGCCCTTCTCCCTCTATCATTCTCACATGCAGCTTCATTCAGTGTTCAAACATAATTATATTACAGTTCGGTAGTATTGTGCTGTCCATTTCTGAGTTTTTGTATCCAGTCCTGTTGCACAGTCTGCATCCCTTCAGCTCCAATTACCCAATATCTTACCCTATTTCTATCTCCTGATGGTCTCTGTTACCAACGACATATTCCAAGTTTATTCACTAATGTCAGTTCATATCAGTGAGACCATACGGTATTTGTCCTTTAGTTTTTGGCTAGTCTCACTCAGCATAATGTTCTCAAGGTCCGTCCATGTTGTTACATACTTCATAAGTTTATTCTGTCTTAAAGCTGCATAATATTCCATTGTATGTATATACCACAGTTTGTTTAGCCACTCGTCTGTTGATGGACATTTTGGCTGTTTCCACCTCTTTGCAATTGTAAATAATGCTGCTATAAACATTGATGTGCAAGTGTCCGTTTGTGTCTTTGCCCTTAAGTCCTCTGAGTAGATACCTAGCAGTGGTATGCTGGGTCATATGGCAATTCTATATTCAGCTTTTTGAGGAACCGCCAAACTGCCTTCCACAGCGGTTGCACCATTTGACATTCCCACCAACAGTGAATAAGCGTGCCTCTTTCTCCACATCCTCTCCAGCACTTGTCATTTTCTGTTTTGTTGATAATGGCCATTCTGGTGGGTGTGAGATGATATCTCATTGTGGTTTTGATTTGCATTTCTCTAATGGCCAGGGACGTTGAGCATCTCTTCATGTGC
>PVIY010052454.1:0-15207 GCA_004026745.1 Myrmecophaga tridactyla
TCAGCTCATTCTAGGGTTTTTCTCAGTCCCTTGATGCTGAGTCTCAGCTCATTCCAGGATCTCTGTCCCACGTTGCCAGGAAGGTCCACACCCCTGGGAGTCATGTCCCACGCAGAGAGGGGGAGGGTGGTGAGACTGCTCATCATGTTGGCTGGAGAGAGAGGCCACATCTGAGCAACAAAAGAGGCTCTCTTGGGGGACAGCACCCTTTCTTGATAAAACCAGTTAGAACACTAGAAATAGAAAGAAACTTTCTCAAGATGATAAAGGGCATATTAGAAAAGCCCACAGCTAACATCGTACTTAAATGTTGAAACACTGAAGGCTTTCCCTCCAAAATCAGGAACAAGACAAGGATGCCCACTGTCACCACTGTTATTCAACACTCTACTGGAGTGTTGCCAGAATAATTACACAAGAAAAAGAAATAAATGGCACCAAATTGGAAAGGAAAAAGGAGAACTTTCTCTATTTGCAGATGATGGTGATCCTATATACCGAAAATCCTGCAAACTCCACAGCAAAACTTCTAGAGCTAATAAATAAATTCAGCAATGTGGCAGGGTACAAGATCAAGACCCAGTAATCAGTAGTGTTTCTACATATAAGTAATGAACACTCAGAACAAGAAAATTTTTTTAAATGCCGTTTACAATAGGAACTAAAAGAATCAGGTAACTAGGAATAAACCTAACCAAGAATGTAAAGGACTTGTACACAGAAAGTTACAAAACATTGTTAAAAGAAATTAAAGAAGACCTAAATAAATGGAAGACTATTCCATGTTCATGGGTTGAGAGACTAAATATCATTAAGATGGCAACACTATCCAAAGCAATTTACAGATTCAATGCAGTTCATATCAAAATTCCAACAACCTTCTTTGCAGAAATGGAAAAGTCAATCATCACATTTATTTGGAAGGTTTTAAGCCCTGAATAGCTAAAGCCATTTTGAAAAAGAAGTATGATGTTGTAAGACTCATACTTACCAATCTTAAAATTTATTACAAAGTCATAGTAATCAAAACATCATGATACTTGCACAAGGACAGATACATAGTCTAATGGAATAGAATTAAAAGCTCAGATTTAACCCCCCACATTTATGGCCAAATGACTTCTGACAAGGTGGCAGAGACCACTCAATTGGGAAAGAATATTCTCTTCAACAAAGAAGAAGAAAATTGGATCTCCATTTGCAAAAAAAAGGAGGAGGACCCTTTCCCTACACCATATACAAAAATCAGCTCAAAATGGATCAAAATCTAAATATAAGAGCCAGAACTATCAACCCCCTAGAAGAAAATGTAGGGAAGCATCTTCTTGACCTTCTTGATCCTAGGCAATGGATTCTCAGATTTTATACTCAAAGCACAAGCAACAAACAAAAGAAAAAATCGATAAATGGGACCTCATCAAAATAAAACTTTTGTTTGTCTAAGGACTTTATCATGAAAATAAAAAGACAACCTACATAATGGGAGAAAAGACATCTCTACAAAGATATACAAATGGCCAGAAACCACATGAGAAGATGCTCAACACCATTAGCCATCAGGGAAATGCAGACCAAATTCAAAATGAAATACCATGTCACACCAATTAGAATGGTTGTCACTAATAAAAAAAAAAACAAACAGAAGAGAGACTGTGGAGAGACTGTGGAGAAATAACATTCATACATTGTTGTTGGCAATGTAAAATGGTGCAGCCACTGTGAAAGAAAGTTTGGCAATTTCTCAGAAAGCTAATTATAGAACTATTATATGATTTGGCAAATTCCCCTACAGGTATACAGCCAAAATAACTGAAAGCAGAGATTTGAACAGATGTTTGCCTATCAATGTTCATAGTGGCATTATTCATAATTGCTAAAAGATGGAAGCAAACTCAGTGTTTAACAACTGATAATGGATAAATAAAATGTAGTATATACGCACAATGAAATATTATTCAGCCATAAAAAGGAATGAAGTCTTGATACATGCCGCAACAAGGATGAACTTTGAAGACATCATGCTGCTTATAATAAACCAAACATAATAGGAAAAATATTGTATGATATCACTGATTTGAAACAATTAGACTAAGGAAATTCTTAGGATCAAAATCTAGAATATAGATTACCAAGGGATGGGGTGAAGATAGGATATGGAAAGTTAAGGCTTAAAATTTATAAGTTACTATTTGGAATGATGCAAATGCTTTGGTAATGGATGGTGGTGATTGTAACAAAACACTGTGAATGCAATTAACAGCATCAAAATATATATCTGAATATGTTTAAAATGGGAAATAAAAACAAAAAAATCCATGAAACTACACCACAGTGTGAAGTTACTATCTTCAATTGTAACAAATGATCCACACCAATGCAAGGTGCTGGTGGTGGGGTGGTATATGGGAATCCTGTATTTTATACGTCTGTAAACCCACAGCTTCTCTAATAAGGAAAAAAATTGCATAGAACTAAATATACCCACAAATAATCACATGTAAAACTGGTGAAATATGAAAAATACCAATGAATGGTATCAATGTCAATTTCTTAGTTGTGATATTGTACTGTAGTTACACAAGATGTTACCACTGGGAAAACTGAATGAAGAGTACACAGGATTTCTCAATATTATTTCTTATAAATACATGTGAATCTAAAAGTACCTCAAAATAAAAAGTGCAATAAGTAAAAAAGGAAAGTTTCAATTGTATCAATTGTATATTTTATGTCTTATGTTGGGTGATAGGTACATAGTTTCCCACTGTAATACAATTTATACCTTTCTGTATGTCTTATATATTTAAGAATAAAAGTTTTAAATAAAGAGGAAAAAATGTTCTCTCTATATATGAAAGCATAAGGCATATAAATAATCTGTAATACCTAGATGAGAGATGATGCCAAAGAAGCATGGAAGGGACAAATCCTGATGACATTATTTGCTAAATTAAGGAATCTGAACTTTATCCTGAAAGCTTTGGGGTAAGCACTGAAAGACTTAAAGCACAGAAGTGACGCATTCAGACCCATCACAGTGACAATGAACAATTCATTGAAGCTCAAGTGGCACACATTTTCTCCACTACAAATATCTTCTCCTGGCTTAGAGTCCTTCAACTCCTGGGTGAAATATTACTTACTTTCTGTATTTTGTGCATTCGCAAACTTTTATTTTATTACACTTACTTTCACATGTATGTTCTTCCCATGTGATAAACTTGACTATGTTTTACTCTTGTACCCTTAGTGCAACACTTAACCAAAAGTAAATACTCAAAAAATATTTACTGAGAGGATAAAACTGTAATTCTACCTGTGCTGGTTTGAATCTATTGTGAACCCCAGAAAAGCCATGTCCTTTAATCCTTATTCAGTATTGCTGGATGAGATCTTTTGATTGTTCCCATGGAGATGTGATCCTCCCAATTGTGGGTGGTAACTTTTGGTTAGATGGTTTTGATGGAGATATGTCTTCACCCATTCAAGGTAGAGTTGCTTACTGGAGCCCTTTAAGAGGGAACCATCTTGGAAAAAGCTTCAGAACCACGAAGCCACAAGAGCCCATGCAGCCAGAGATCTCTGGAGATGAAGAAGAAAAATGCCTCCAGGTTGCTTCATGAAAGAAGAAGCCTGGAGGGAAAGCTAGCAGACGCCATCATGTTCGCCTTGTGCTTTTCCAGAGAAACCCTGAATGTCACTGGCCTTCTTGAACCAAGGTATCTTTCCCTGGATCCCTTAGATTGGACATTTCTATAGCCTTGCTTTAATTTGCACATTTTCAGAGCCTTCGAGATGTAAATGTGCAACCTAATAAATTCTACTTTTCTAAAGCCATTCCATTTCTGGTATACTGCATTCTGCAGCTTGCAAGCTAGAACGCTACCAATATGTATAAACACACATACATGCACATACACAAAATTTTTTATGGTCAGTAAGCGACCATAAAAAGATCAGATATAGAAGGATGTGCTCAGAAAGTTCAAAAGGAGCTTAAGTACTGTCCAGCCTTATTATGGATCTCAAGTTACTCCAGCATCCAAATTACCTAAAGTATAATTACTTTGGGGAAGGCCAAAGATAAAATAATCTTGTTACTTTAAAATTCCACAAGTTACAAATCCATAAAGCAAAAAAACTATAACTCTTAACTAGCCTAAGAAAAGTGAAAGCCAATAAATTTAATCCATGTTATCTTTCTTACCAATAGAGAAGTAAGGGTTTTACAACCTCTGGCTGAATGCTCTTTAAATGTTCTTCATTCCACTGAGCTCCTTCTAGTAGTTTAAGCTTTGATAAGATTTCTGGAGAAAGGTAGCAATCTCCACTGCTCACTAGATAGCATTTTTTCATCTTCTCAAGATGTCTGAAATAAAATGCACACACATACACATATTGATGTAATGTTTAAACAAATGTTATCACTTCTAAAATATTTAATACAGGTGATGAACTATCTCAAAACCAACTCTCAGTTACAGAGATACCATTTTTATGGAGATATAAAAATACTTTTCACAGTCACAGAAATGGGGAAGTATTTGTGGTAGGCTGAATAAAGACCTCAGAAAGATGATCATGTTCTAATCCCAAGAACCCACAAATATGTTATCTTATGTGGCAAAAGGGACTTTGTAGGCATGATTAACTTAAGGATCTTAGATGGGAGGACCATTTTGGATTATTCAGGTGGGTCTACTGTAATCACAACAGTTCTTCTAAGAGAAGGCAGGAATTTCAGAGTGTGCTGGTTTGAAAGGATGTATGTCCCCTAGAAAAGCCATGTTTAATCAAAATTCCATTTCATAAAGGTAGAGTAATCCCTATTCAATACTGTATGTTTGAAACTGTAATCAGATCATCTCCCTGGGGATGTGGTTTAATCAAGAGTGGTTGTTAAACTGGATTAGGTGATGACATGCCTCCATCCATTTGGGCGGGTCTTGATAAGTTTCTGGAGCCCTATAAAAGAGGAAACATTTTGGAGAATGAAAGAGATTCAGAGACAGCAGAGAAGAATGACATAGCCACGAGAAGCAGAGAGCCCATAAGCCAGTGACCTTTGGAGATGAAGAAGGAAAACGCCTTCCGGGGAGCTTCATGAAACAGGAAGCCAGGTGAGAAAGCTCGCAGATGATGCTGTGTTCACCATGTGCCCTTCCAGCTGAGAGAGAAACCCTGACTGTGTTCGCCACGTGCCCTTCCACTTGAGAGAGAAACCCTGAACTCCTAGACTTGTTTTAATTGGGACATTTTCTCGGCCTTAGAACTGTAAACTAGTAACTTATTAAATTCCCCTTTTTAAAAGCCATTCTGTTTTGGTATGTTGCATTCTGGCAGCTAGCAAACTAGAACACAGAGTCAGAAAGAAAAGATATGAGGACAGAAGCAGAGATCAGAGAGGAAAGAAAATGCTAGTGTATTAGCTTTGAAAATAGAGGAGGGAGCAATGAATCAAGAAATGTAGGTGACCTCCAGAAGCTGAAAAAGGCAAGTAAATGGATTCTCTCCTAGAGCTTCCAGAAGAAGCATGGTCCTGCAGTTCCATTTTAGAATTCTGACCTATAAGAAAATAAATTCAGGCTGTTTTAAGCCAGAAAATTGGTGGTAATTTGTTGCAGCAACAGTAGAAACTAAAACAGAATTTATCCTGAAGAACCTATGTAGGTTGTTTGCATATATTTTTCCTGATATGTTTTGAAAAGTGGGAGTGGCTTCTACCCCATGATCAACTTGTTCATGCTTCATAATCATTTGGTGACCACTGCTCTTTGAACTATGTTTAACAACAAACTATATGATCTGAATGCCATTAAAATAACTGGAATAATCCAGTCACTAGTGTATACATAGTTAAATCCTTAATGGGAACTTCAATTTACTGTGCAGAAAAGAATACAAACAAGGTAAGCACTTTCTAAAGTAAGGTCTTCTTAAGCTTCTTAAGGCTTATAGTAACCCAAAACACAAGGGCCAGTCAAATGAAGACCTGAACCCCACTAGACTTCAAAGAGGATCTCTATCAGAGACACCTATTCAGATATCCAAGGAAACAGCATCCAACTAAAGATCATGGAATATGTCAACCAAACAGGATGCTATAAACAGAAGGCCCCTTACATTGGCATAAGGTATCCAAAAGATAACATGCTAGCGTGGTTATATAACTGATGCATTAGGTATTTTACTATAAAAAATTCTACATTGCTGAAATTCTATAAAAATCAAATATAACAATTATTTTGAAGGGAGTTTTAGAATTCATGGGAAGAAACATTGTGCAAACCCAAATAATTGCTATTATTAGTTTCTGAAGGCAATGAAATCAGAAAACTAGTAAAATAACTACTTATTATAATAAAACTAATATTATTTATTCCTCCAGACATATAAATTACATTGGTTTTTAGACTAATTTATTATTCTGCCTGTGCTAAAAAAGAAAAGCAAACTAATATTCTATAATTTGTCTTTACAACTATTGAAATATAAAAAGTAGAAATACCTTTGATGTCTTCCAGGATCCTTAAGAACTTTTAACCTCTCAATATCCATCCACAGCCACCAATATCTCTCTCCTAATGTACCTTTTATAAATTTCTTAAATCTTTCAAACTCTTTTCTGTTGCCAATGTCATATGTTCTGTGGGAAATACACCAGTCAGCCCTGCTCTCTGGTCCGATGCTTTCACTATTTGAACTTAAACTTGCTAGGTCTGATTTCTCTTCTGATTTTTCCTTTGTGGTTTGAACTGTTTCACTTATAGAAGCAGTCTTATCATGCACAGATTCAGAAAAGTTCTCAAACACCACTTGGGTTACATTGTTGAAGTTTACATAATCTGGGCTTTCACTAAATGTCACTCCAATAATTTGCTGAATTGCTGCTCTCAAAATAAAGGTTACATAAGATCTCAAAAATTCTTCACATGATGGAAAATATACTGTCAGGCTTTCATCAATATCCTCTTGCTTTTCAAGGTATAGTCTCAGAAGAGCTTGAGAAGGAGTGTCTTGTAGAGATACAGATCCATCTTCTTCAAATTCAGAAATTAATTTGGTGGATTTAGATGGGTCCTTTTTTGTCCTGGGGTGAACTCCATCATCAAAGATAAAACTCTCTGTATTAAATCATAAAAGGCCATTCGATCATATAGGGGTAAAAAACTTAAAAATAAATAAATAAATAAAGTGATCTATAGATCTAGGATGGCAAATGGGTTTGTCTTTTGGCCAGCTCAAAAACATAATGATTGTATGGAACACTGTTCTAAGAAGGATACTGAAGATACATTTGGGATCAATAGAGAAACAGCTGCCACCAAGGATTAGCCTTGCCTTCCTTGGACAAGAATATAGGGAGAATGGTGGTATATGAGCCAAATACTTGATATCCCTAATATAGAGGATATTTTTTAAAAAACGCCATATACACTTTTTTTTCTTTTTTTTTGGCATGGGCAGGCACCGGGAATAGAACTTGGGTCTCCAGCACAGCAGGCGAAACTCTGCCACTGAGCCACTGTTGCCCACCCCGTATACACTTTTAAAATGTATTATTTCAGGCTGATATAGAATGTCAATGTATAAATGCCAAACTTATTAAAGAATTAGAATATGCATTAAACAATTTTATGTGCTTTAATATTTCAGGTTACATGATAAAGGAAAATTTGCTGCCATAGATGAACAAATCAGAACTAGAGTTAATATCAGCAATTTTTTAAAATTCTCTATTTTATTAGAATTATTCAATTCCTATCATACTTACAACCTATCGTTAAAGTTACAAAATGTATTAGGTCCTTATGAAGGCTTATAAATACAAAGAGATCATTTTTTATACCTATTCTAAAGACATAAATGTTTAGCACCAATTTTCTTTTTAGAAATCAGTGAAATATCTGATGTCAGTGCTAGTCTACTCCCAGTTGAAATGCCAAGGATTAGGGAATTCAGTCGTCTTTTGTGTCCAAACCTCAATGACCATTTTCTAAATTTCAATGAACTGGAAATATTTTATTATAATTTTTATTGAAAACAAGTATATCCAGTTTCCCCAATATTGTTAGAGTAGGCTTTTGTAAACCTGTGGGTTGGCATTTCTGCCTTCCAACCTCCTGCTACCCTTTCTCTTCTTATGTATTCTTTCCTCTTTTCTATTTTGGAGAAACAGCAAGAAACCTATATATAAATCCAGTTATTTTCAATTAGATGGATTATTTTCCTCTTCACAAAAATGTAGGTTCGATTCTAGAGAATCCAATTTACCTTCTACACTTTTTAAAAGGGATTAGTTAAAAACTGTTAGTGAATTGCTGACTTCGGCTCCTGAATCACATCTCAATTTTTTTCCCTAGCAAAATCATATGCTAATGACTCCCTTTTTGTTTTTTCAAGATTTCCTTTTTTATTAGAAACTAGTATTATTCACCAGAAGCTCCCCACAGTAGAAATTATCTGCTTATACTGTAAGATTAGAACAGTAATCTTAAGTAAGAAAGTACGAGACTAATCAAGGAGGAGTTTTAAAGTCATTCTCTCCTTTTCTGCTTACCAGAAACAGAGGAAACGACTGGTGATTCGATTTTGTTGTTGAACACACAACAGGGCAATGAAAAGGTTGGTACTGTTTGCTGACTTTGTTTTGCTAATGTAAACCAATCTTTTGTTTGAGTGTAGGAAGCCTAGAAAGAAAAGAGCACATTTGTTAGCAATAATCTATAAACCTGAATGAATCATTACAAAAATATGCACTTTGAGCAGTACAATGTGTAAATGAAAAATTATTCCATAAAAGAGAAGAAAGTTATACAAAGAGGAGAATTCATTAGTTAAAGGAATAATGGGAAGGACATTTCTATTCAGATTTTTTTCATAGTAGATAACCAAAGGGAAAAAAAATGAGGGAAGCATGATCTATGCTGTATAGCCCCGATTATTACCACCATTTTAAAAATTAAAAAAAAACCAAACATATGCCTTTACATCCCCAGAATAGAATAGTAAGTAGTAAGGTGAACAGGAGACAAAGAAATAGACCCCTACAAAGATGAAGTCAGAACGAAAAGGAACCATACTATGGCTTACCTCAATGTTCATCAAGGTATGTTCACCAAGATATTTTGAGGGGTGAGGAGACTGAACTCTCTCTCAGCTATATGCCCAAAGGCCAATTTTTTCTCACTTTTTTTCTGCAGTTTTAATGATCTATAGCCCTTCAATCTCTCCTGACAATTCTATGTCTTTGACTTCGTTATGACCTGAATATTTGAATTATGAGATTAGATGCTAATCTCACCCCTTTTCTTCTCTCCTACTCTCCAATATCTCCTGAACTGGCTTTTGTCCCTCATATAATCCCTAATTTCTTGATCCCATCCTTAATTTCTCCCACTCCTTGAGCCTTCTTCTGGGCTTTATATCTTTTCTACCTAGAATGGATCTCCAGGCCAGGATCTTCAACACTACTTATTTTATCACTATTCGAAAACAGTGGTTTATTTGTATGTTTTTTTACTTGTGATCACATTAAATTTTTAAAGTAAATTTTGTTGAAGTATAACATAATATAGAAAGTACAAAAAACATAGGTGTACAGTTTTCAGAGAGTGAACAAACTTATGTAATGGCATCCAGATCAACAATGACTATTACCAGAATCAGACTCCAAATGTCCCCTCCTGAACCCCGTGTAAATCCTCCATGGCCAACCATTATCCTACTTCAGTTAACATAGATAAATTGAGACTGTTTCTGAAATTTATATGAATGCATCATATAAGAAGGTACTGTTTTGTGTCTGACTTCCTTCATTCAACATTATGTATGTGAGATTCATTGAGCTGGTTGTAGTTCATGCTTTCTTGTTGCTGTATAGTTCCATTTTATATGAATATATGACAATTTACTTATCCACTTACTGTAGATGGACATTTGAGTTGTTTTCAATTTTAAGCTGTTAGAAATATAACTTCTATAAACATTCTTGTACATGTCTTTTGGTGAACAAATGTATGCATTTCTGTTACTTACCTAGAAGTGGAATGCCTATGTATGCTCAGCTTTGGTAAAACATACTAAAACTGGTAAGATATGTCAGTAACTGTTCCTAAAGTTTTTCACTGATTATACAAATTTTAAACCTTCTTTAATTTTAGCCATTCTGGTGAGAATGCAGCGGTATCTAATTTTGTTTTGATGACTGATAAAGCTAAGTATCTTTGCATGTATTTACTGGCCAGCCGAATAGCCTCATTTGTGAAGTACCCATTCCAGTTTTCTGTCCTTTTTTCTATTTTCATTCTCTAAATGGTGTCTCTTAATGCATCTAAGTTCTTGATTTTAATATAGTTTAATTTTCCCCAATATTAGTGCTTTTTGTGCTCTGTCTTAATAAAACTTTGCCTCTCTCTGTCAAGGTCATGAATTTAATTTTCTGCTTTCTTCTAAAAGCTTTATTGTTCTACCTCTTAAACTTCTGTCTATGATCCAACTGGGGAATTGCTTTTTGAGTGTTGTGTGATATAGAGGTCAAAATCAAGTTTTACATATGGATATCTAATTGACCTAAAATCATTTCTGAAAAGACTATTCTTTCTCCACTAAACTGCAGCATCATTTCTGACATGAATTGGGTCATCTACATATGGCTTTGTTTCTGGACTTTCTATACTATTCCATTAGTCTGAATGCCTATCCTTGGGCAATAATTACAATGTCTTCATTAAATTTTTATAATTCGTATTGTTATCTGGTAATTCAAGTCCCCCAGATTTGTTCTTCAAGAATGCCTTACCTGCTCTTAGTGAAAATGGTAGTTTTGAAATTTAGCAACATTATCTTTTCTTCAAACAAATCTTACATATATTTCCTGAGATGTTACCAGAACTCAAAGGGCTCAGCAAAGTACAGTTTGAAATCACAGTCATGGAGGATGCCATAGCCCTCCAGGGCCCTCTTGATCTTCCTGCCAGACAAGTACTTTCTCCATTCCTACTCTCGGGTTGTTGCTGGCCAAAGGCATGAACTCCTGCTTCCTGGATTCACAACAAATTCATGCCATCTAACTTCAAGTCAGCAGTCACCATGGCTTGTCAGTCCTTTGATTCACCTTCTGGTAGCTGCTTCAATTTACAACTTTCCCAATTATTTCATGCCCCAATCCTGTCTGACCCAGCACTTAACAATTTGATACACACAATGAGAGAGACTATTCCCAGTACTACTGGAAATCTCTCCAGGTTCATTTTGCAATTCTCCAATTGCTGACCCTTTGCCTTAGAGTCAGTTTCCCCAACTTTCTGGAATTTGATGCTTCTTGTAGAATGACCCCTAACTCCACCTATCCCTGGAGGCAGCCTTCAATTTTTCCTTTGTTTTGTGTACCCAAGTCAGTTGACCCTATTAGTAGCTGACCCTCAGCTTCTAGAACTCCAACCATGAAAAGCCCCTATCCCAGCTGTGCTGGTTTGAAAGGATGTATGTCCCCTAGAAAAGCCATGTTTTAATCTAAATCCCATTTTGTAAAGGCAGAATAATCCCTATTCAATACTGTTTATTTGAATCTGTAATTAGATCAGCTCCCTGGAGATGTAACCCAATCAACAGTGGTTGTTAAGCTGGATTGGGGGAAATGTGTCTCCACCCATTTGAGTGGGTCTTCACTAGTTTCTGAAGTCCTATAAAAGAGGAAATATTTTGGAGAAAGAGCAATTCAAAGAGAGTAGAGCAGAATGACATGGCCACAAGAGGCAGAGTCCACCAGCCAGTGACCTTTGGAGATGAAGAAGGTAAATGCCTCCTGGGGAGCTTCATGAAACAGAAAGACAGTTGAAGAATCTAGCAGATGATGTCATGTTAACCATGTGCCCTTCCAGATGAGAGAGGAAACCTGACCGTGTTCACCATGTGCCTTTCCAGATGAGAGAGAAACTCTGACTGTATTCACCATGTGCCTTCTCACTTGAGGGAGAAGCCTTGAACTTCATTGGCCTTCCTAAACCAAGGTATCTTTCCCTGGATGCCTTTGATTGGACATTTGAATAGACTTGTTGTAATCAGGACATTTTCTTGGCCTTAGAACTATAAACTTGCAATGCATTAAATTCCCTTTTTAAAAAGCCATTCTGGAGAGGGACCAAGATGGTGGCTTAGCAATGTACATGATTTAGTTTGTCCTCCAGAACGGCTACTAAACAACGAGAAACAGTACAGAACAGCTCCTGGGCCACGTCAGTGACCAGACACATAGCATACCCCAGTCTGGACCAGCTGGACCGGCTGCGAGCGCCCCCAGAACCATGAGTTCCCCAAGCCATGGCAGCCAGTGCCCCTCCCCCACAAGCTGCTTCCCAGAGGGGAAAGGAAAGGGACCTTACCAGCAGGAGGGGCTGAGCCCAACCAAACGCCAATTGTGGAATTAATTAACAAATTCTGACAACTAAAAATAGGCCCCCAGCTCAGGTGAACCTGGTCAAAGGAGAGGTCACTCATTTTTGCCCTGGCGCCAAGGGGGCAAGGCTGAGGGAAAAAGAAACAGAGGTTTTTGTGGTTGTGTTTCTACAGAGGCTTGACTGCCTTTGGATACAGCGACAGGACTTCTCAGGCTGCAACTGCCCACAGGGATAGGCAGAAGCAAGCTTGTTTGAGAGCTCCTCTGGAGCCTGTGCCTTCCCCAGGGCAGGGGTGAAGCCCAACTCAGGTGGAATCCCTCCCTCAAGGAATTCAGACACCAGGGCTTGGTAATTTGAAGCCATTAAAACCAGCCTACAACCTCTCCTCTGTCTCCACCATGACCCCAGAAGGGAGAGTCTGCCAAAGTTAAAGGTACCGCATCATCTTATGCTGGTAGGACCTGCAGGCAAACAAGTGCCAAATACTGGGCAGGATAAGAAAAACAGAGTCCAGAGACTTCACTGGAAAGTCTTCAACCTGCTGGGTCTCACCCTCAGGGAAAAGTGATACCGGTGACTCTTACCTCCTGATAGGAAGGCAGTTTGGTCTGGGAAAATCCAGCTGGGGTCTATAATACCTAAGTAGACCCTCCTAAGGGTTGGGGTCGGGGGAGACACCATACAGGCAAGGCAAGAAACAAGAAAACAAGAACTGAAAAATTCTCCTCTGTTAAACAAAACCTAAGCTAGAGGTCCAGAAAAAGGTGAACTGAATGTCAAAGAACAGATAGACAAGAAATTCATCCAGCAAGAAAAAACTAGGTAAAAGGAGTGAAAGCAATCTCTAGAGTAAACTAATTAATGTAATTAAATGCCTAGATGCCAGCAAAAAATAACAAATCACACTAGGAAAATTGAAGATATGGCCCAGTCAAAGGAACAAACCAACAATTCAAATGAGATACAGGAGTTGAAACAATTAACTCAGAATGTACGAACAGACATGGAAAACCTCATCAAAAACCAAATCAATGAATTGAGGGAGGATATAAAGAAGGCAAGGAATGAACAAAAAGAAGAAATCAAAAGTCTGAAAAAACAAATCACAGAACATATGGGAATGAAAGGCACAGTAGAAGAGTTGAAAAAAAATAACGGAAACCCACAATGGTAGATTTTGAGAGGCAGAAGATAGGATTAGTGAACTGGAGGACGGAACATCTGAAATCCGAAAAGAAAAAGAAAATATAGGGAAAAAAATGGAAAAATATGAGCAGGGAATCAGGGAATTGAATGACAATATGAAGCGCACGAATATACGTGTTGTGGGTGTCCCAGAAGGAGAAGAAGGGAAAAGGAGGTTGTGCTGGTTTGAAAGGAAGCATGCCCCCTAAGAAAAGCCATGTTTTAATATAAATCCCATTTCATAAAGGTAGAATAATCTCTATTCAATACTGTATGTTTGAAACTGTAATGAGATCATCTCCATGGATGATGTGATTTAGTCAAGAATGGTTGTTAAACTGGATTAGGGGACGACATGTCTCCACCCATTTGGGTGGGTCTTGATTGGTTTATTGGAGTCCTATAAAAGAGGAAACATTTTGGAGAATGAGAGACTCAGAGAGAACAGAGAATGCTGCAGCACCATGAAGCAGAGAGTCCACGAGCCAGTGACCTTTGGAGATGAAGAAGGAAAATGCCTCCCAGGGAGCTTCATGAAATAGGAAGCCAGGAGAGAAAGCTAGCAGATGACGCTGTATTCGCCATGTGCCCTTCCAGCCAAGAGAAAAGCACCGACTGTGTTTGCCATGTGCCGACTCACTTGAGAGAGAAACCCTGAACTTCATCAGCCTTCTTGAACCAATGTATCTTTCCCTGGATGCCTTTGATTGGACATTTCTATAGACTTGTTTTAATTGGGACATTTTCTCGGCCTTAGAACTGTAAATTAGCAGCTCATTAAATTCCCCCTTTAAAAAGCTATTCCGTTTCTGGTATATTGCATTCCGGCAGCTAGCAAACTAGAACAGAGGTGAAAAACTAATGGAGGATATTATCACTGAAAATTTCCCAACTCTTATGAAAGACTTAGAATTAGAGATTCAAGAAGTGCAGCGTACCCCAAAGAGAATAGATCCAAATAGACGTACTCCAAGACACTTATTAATCAGAATGTCAGAGGTCAAAGAGAAAGAGAGAATCTTGAAAGCAGCAAGAGAAAAGCAATCCATCACATACAAGGGAAACCCAATAAGACCATGCATAGATTTCTCAGCAGAAACCATGGAAGCAAGAAGACAGTGGGATGATATATTTAAATTACTAAAAGAGAAAAACTGCCAACCAAGAATTCTATATCCAACAAAACTGTCCTTCAAAAATGAGGGAGAAATTAAAACATTTTCAGACAAAAAATCACTGAGAGAATTTGTAACCAAGAGACCAGCTATGCAAGAAATACTAAAGGGAGCACTAGAGACAGATATGAAAAGACAGAAGAGAGAGATCTGGAGAAGAGTGTAGAAAGGAAGACTATGAGTAAAGGTAAAAAGAAGGAATATTAGATGACATATAAAATCCAAAAGGCAAAATGGTAGAAGAAAGTACTACCTGTACAGTAATAACACTAAATGTTAAAGGATTAAACTCCCCAATCAAAAGACATAGACTGGCAGAATGGATTACAAAACAGGGCCCATCTATATGCTGTCTTCAGGAAACACATCTTAGACCCAAGGATAAACACAGGTTGAAAGTGAAAAGTTGGGAAAAGGTATTTCATGCAAATAACAATCAGAAAAGAGCA
>PVIY010052455.1:0-15183 GCA_004026745.1 Myrmecophaga tridactyla
CATCCAAGTGTTTGGAGAGAACAGGGCCACCACATAAACCCTTGGAAAGGATGGACTGCTGCTTTCTCAAGCCCTAAGGATGAAACATCATTCCAAAAATAACTCTCAGGCTTTGAAATCTAAAACAGTATCCCCTGCATGTTTTCAGAATTGCTTGGAGGTCTGGTGAGTCATGTTTCCCTTCCAATATCTTCCTATCATAATGGGGATGTTTACCCTATGACTGCCTCTCCTTTTGTATATTGGCAGCTGATAACTTGTTCCAAATTTCCCCGACCTACAGCCAGAAGATTATTTTGCCATAGGACAATACATGCCTGTAACTGACATCAGTAAGATTTTGTATTGATTTTGACTTGATATTTTATCTGCATTTTTACTGATATGGCTTAATGCTTTTGTGATATGGTGATGGAATGAATATATTTTGTAAATGAAATTAATATATCTTTTGGTGGTCCAGAGGGTGTAATGTGCTGGTTTAAAACTCTTACCTACCCCAGAAGAGCCCTGTTATTCTAATCTAATGTTGTGGTAGCAGACTTATTGTTGTTTGGGAACTTTTGCTTAGATTGTTTCCATGGAGATGTGACTGCTGCCAATCGAGAGGTGTCTTAATCAGCTTAGTGAAATCCTTTAAGTGACAAAGATTTTGCAGAAAGCTCAGACACAGATGTTTGGAGATGCAGAAGAAAAAGTCCTCAGCAGAAGCCAGAAGGAACACAGGAGCTAAGAGAGCCATTTGAAACCAGAAGCCAGGAGAGGACAGCAGACATCACCACGTGCTTTCCCAGGTGACAGAGAAACCCAGATGTCAGCTGCCTTTCCTATGAGAGGGTGTCCTCTTTTTGTTGACTTAATTTGGACATTTTCACAGCCTTAGAATTGTAATTTATAACTTAATAAAGCCCCCTCATAGAAGCCAATCCATTCCTGGCATATTACATTCTGGCAGCTTTTGCAAACTGAACAGTGATGAACAAAGATTTTATGTTAAAATATTTGAATGTCAAAGAACCAAGGGACCTAAAATTATTTGATTATCAACATGAATGAATAACAGTCAACAAGACAATCATATCATCCTTTAATTAATAATGGAATTATGTGACAAAATAGAATTCTGCACATGCTGTTCTTCCAGGAGTTTAAAAGAAATGGGTGGTGCTTAGGGTACAAAAGTAAAGCTTAATTTCTTAAAGCAACCCATTAACTAAAATCAACCCCAGGGGCAGTCTAAAAGGGGAGATAATCTGAGGTATGAATAATTTTGGGGCGATTATGTCCCATATTTGCATCATAAATTTTTCACCAAATTTGATAATTTTCTTTTGTCCTGAATTTAACCTATTATACCCATTTAAGTATCCTAGGCTCCTCAAGCAAGTTCTATGAAATGTGTCAGGTTAAACATTTGGAACTTATTAGCTTATGGTTTGAAGTTAAAAGAAAGTCCAATTTAAGTCATCATGAAGGATTTGCTTTCTCCTCAAAGACTGTCCCATTCTGTTGGTGGCTGCAAGCAAACTTTGGCTTCTATGTCCCTTGGCAAGCTTCATGGTGCATCTCCTTATCTCTCCCTTCTCTTCTTTGTTCCCCTTATATGCAGTCTCTTGCTTCTTGTGGCTTTGTCTATAAGTGCATGAATTTCTTTCTATGTATAAATGATTCCAAAAATAAGATTAAAACCCATCCTCATTGAGGTGGGCCACATCTTTTTAACTGAAGTAACCTCATCAGGAGGTCCAAATTACAATGGATTCATACCTGTAGGAATGGATTAAATTTATAAACATGTTCTTCTGGGGTACACAGCTCCAACTCACCACAATACCTATCTCTGTTTTATCTACAGAGCTATGGAGGGGGGCAATTATCTACAGAGGGGTATGTTTACTTTGTCCTCCTCACCTTATTCAGCAGTATCTCCTCTTGGAACCTTCTTTTACCCTCATCCTTCTCAACATTCTGATCTTCATCATAGCAACACCATCATAATCATTCTCATCTGAGTGTTTTCCACTCCCACACTCCCATGTATTTCTTGTACAACTAACTCTTTTTCATGGACATCCTTTTCATTTCTGCCATGGTGCCTAAGATCCTGAATGAGCAATTAGTGGCCAGTGGGCCATTTACTTTGGAGGGTGAACTGCCTAGCACTTCCTCTACTTAATTTTGGCAAGGGCTGAGTCATTCCTCCTAGGGCTTATTCTTTAATTGTACATGGCCACCTGCAACCCCCTGTCCTGGTCTCATGAAATGCAGGGCCTGCTTATTGGTTGTTGGGTAAGTCTGGCTGAAAGAGTCTTTAAATTATTTTTTGCTCACTATGGTCACCATTAAGTTCTCCCTCTATGTCTCTCAAGAAACCAACTACTTCTTCGGAAAGGTCCCTGCAATTCTGAAGCTCTTCTATGAAGAAACATTGGCCTATAGAGTATCATAGGTATGTATGCCTGCCTCCTCATTATGTACTATATCACTTTCTCTATCTTTACTGCCCCTTACTCAACTGTTTACAGGAGAAATGAAGTGGAAGTGAGGCAGATGTTGGTGGCCTCGTCTCTGGAGCACCACTTGCACGTGTGTGTTTCCTCACTTATACCACACTCCTAAACAGACAAGGCTGTTTCCACCTTCTGTACTATCCTCACAGCCATACTCCACCCACTCATCTATAGTCTCAGGAAAAAAAGTGTTACAGGCACCCCACAGAAAGCCCCAGGGAGGTATTTCTCCACCGAAAGTGTAAAGACCTTTTAAGGGATCTGCCTCTGATAAGAGAAGTTTGATAACAGGGAAACAGAACTTCATCATGAACATTTTTAGAGGGTACATGGTCTGGGAATCAAACCTGGGTCTCCTGCATGGAAGGTGAGCACTCTACCACCGAATATCCTCAACTTTTGATTTGATTTGTTTTTTTTTTCTTCTGGGAAATTTAATGTCAACCACATGATAAAAAATACAGGACTTTCTATAGATTCAAAACAATGGGAAACTTTGAATGGACTGGGAATAAAGTTGGGGTATTGTTGGTCAATACTCATCTTCTTTTGACAAAGGAAAGCATTCCACTGGAAACCATGCAGTGGCCTCTGACACTCTTTGTTTCAAACTATATTTAGTCAGCAATGGGAATGTTGTCTTCAAGTATTCCTATAACTTCTCACCACTCTTTCACCTTAAACAATGTAATCAGGACAATTCATTAGAAACTACTCATCAAACATCTTCATTTTGCTTCAAATTTCAGTTCAATTTCTAAGTTATTTCTCTACAAATAACTTGGTCTTCAACATATAAACTCATTAGTTCAATAAAACTAGTAGTGACAACATTATTTTTTGAAAAGTAATTGGTCTGACTGTATTGTTGCATTAAAAGCAGAATGCAGACTCTGGAAAACAAAGTGTGTTAGCTAAAGTAGCATACATAGGAGCAGAACTGAAAGAAAGTGACTACTCAAAGAACTTGGATTATGGGAAGGATTTTATATGCATGTTTGCAATAAAGGAAGGATGTGGTGTGATGGAGAGGGATGAAGAGGATATGAGTTATTAGACCATAGTCTAATAACTTCATATTTATCTGATGAAGATTAACAGACTTTCTGGTGTCAGTTTGACTTGTTTATTACAGCAAGGTGTCATTATAAGTACTGCAAGAATATTTCACATTTGAGCCTACCTCAGTTGCTCTCTGTTTCTTCTTTGCATTTTCCTGGGGGAAAAGGGAGTTCTAGCATATCAATAAGGTTGTACAGTTATTTATCATTCCAAATTCACAGCATTCAATTAATTTTCTCACATTAATTCAGTCAACATGGCTTGCAGACATAACAGAAAGGCCAAATATTAGAGGAAACTATGATATATATTCTTTCTTAATTTTTATAACATTTTACTAAAATCATCCTAGGAAAAGAAATTCAATGTTAAAAATATGTGGTAGTGAGCATTGATAAACATAAATGATGCCTACATTTCCCGTCTCTCATTGACCATGATTTAATGATAGTTCCTAGGAGTAACATGGCAGCTTCAAATCACATATTTTGCACTATATTTAAATTTTCTGGTTCACTTAGATTCATCTTGTAATATCTTCATGCAAAGGAGTGGGAAACTTTTGAGTATAAAAAGATGATTTATCTTACTGCTTCTTAATTTACATTCCTCACTTCTTTTATATTTTTGATTATACTTTCTGTAGCTTATTGTATTTAATCTTGTTAATAATTTGTTACAATTGGATACAATTACTTTCATCTCATCTATTTTCCTCCCTTTCTCCACTTGGTTCAAATTCTCTTTTGATTCTGCACCCTTGCATTCCCCTACTTTTACATCAAGGGTTGTAATTATTCTATATTTTCTTATTCATGAAGGAAATATTTTATATTATAAAGAGCAAAGTGTACTTATCTATAAGCTCACTTTTCTAATGTCTAAATGGGTGCATGGTTTAAGCATGTATAGAAAATTCAGCATGGAATTAATATATATTTCAGTAAATTCAATGTTTCTATATACTAGAAAAAGAGGTAATTTCTCCATTCTTCACCTTGATAACATTTCATTTTCAAATTTCAATAGGACTTTATGTTGAAGATGGCATTGTTTTTTATCCTTAAATATGGGTGTCCTTCCTTTTTATACTCAACAATATTGAGTTTGGAACCAGAATTTGTGGAGTCAACTTTAAAGCTGAACTCTGCTCTGAGATTGCAGGATTCCTCAGACAAATCACTCATACTCACTGAGATTTTTATTTTTTCATCTGTGACATGGAAAATCAATTAAAATCAGCATTAGGACACCAAAAATATCAGCATTAGAATTACTGGCTAATTTATGATTTAGAAACAGGGATTATGTATTTTTTGGCATGCACAGGCATTTGGAATCAAACCCAGGTCTCTGGCATGGCAAGCAGGAATTCTACCTGCTGAGCCACATGGTCCACCCAGAGTGATTATGTTTTACAAATGGATTCTGGGTAATAAAACAATGGTGATATTAGGGAAATTAGATTCTCATTTACAGATGCTTATTCATCATAACTCTTTAAGCTCTTACTATAGATTAAGTTTACTGTGTCATGTTGAACACTATATTAAATTTGTCTCCTGTTTCTTATTATATGAAAATAAGATATTCTAATTTGTTTCTCACATCAGAGTCACTCTTTTGAAGGGAAATGAAATAACTGGTGAAAAAGTATTTTCAGCTTTGGAATTCCTTTATGTCATGAAGTATTAGCATAGTTAATTCACCACTATAGATAACAGGCAGTGAAGTCTGCCTCATCAAGCAACCCGTATTCCAGTGGCATGTGTTATCCTGACAATGACCTCAGAGCAGAATATTTTTCCTGTGGAGACAAAACCACAGAGGGGATCAATATCTTCCAACCCTAGCATAAGATGACATAAGAAAACAGAATATGTTGTTTTTTTTAAATTTGCATATGGGCAGGAGGCACCAGGGATCGAACTCCCGACCTCCAGCACGGCAGGTCGGAGCTCTGCCTGCTGAGTCACGGCAGCCACCCCAGAATATGTTTTAAGGGCTGATATTGGACTAGCTGAATAATATGCATCCTTTGTGATAGGATTACTTTATGATCATTACTTTGTGATAAGTAATAGTCATTACTTCTCTAATATTTCAAGAAGGGCTGTAATGTCATAAAGCCTCTTGCTGTTGATTTTATTCTTCTAAATAAAAGTTCCCAAAGCACTTTAACATGAAGAATGTGTCCTTTTCAAAACAAAGTCCTCAACTAACACTGCATATTTTGATTCTCCCACTTCCAATCAACTCAGTGAATCAAAATACATCACATGCCTCCAGGCATTTTTTGTACCCCATATTTGATTGTTAGTTAAGTTTCTGAAACAGGGTTGACACTCAATAATTGAATGAGCAAAATAAATATAACAAATTCAGGAACACCAGTTTCTTTAACATCAGCACCTTCTCTATCATCCAGAGCAGTGTGTGCAAATATATGGCATATGTATCACCAGTATTCTACAGCTCCCCAATTTATGCACCATTTTTTCTTTGCATTCTCTTTTCATCTTCTTTTTCTTTATCATTTCCTGATTTCTCTTTGTCTTTACTACCTAACTACAAATACCTTCTATTTTAAATTTTATGTTCTCTTTTATGTTTCTTACTCCTGCTCTAATACTTTACCTACATCCTCCTGCTCTGTTATTTTGTTTAAATTTTTAGTGATGCTACTCATCTGAGAGCCACATGGTATGGTTAATTGTTCTAAATATCAGAATATCCAGTAATAGGGGAATTTCAGGATATTTTAAAATGGGCTTCTAAAGTATATTGGCAATGGTATGACAAGGAAAGAGATTGAGCCAAAGTAAAGAAACTTGTAGTGGAATCTTCTAGTATGCAGATTTGGCTCAGTCAGAACTATGCACTACTCTGGTTCTGGCCATGTGAGTGTTTTATAAAATAAAAAATATAGGAAAATCTATCCATTTCCTCATTATTATGTACAACAGGCTGCTTTTTTCCTAATATATTGATATTCAAATTTAAAAATATGAAATACCATTGAATTCCCCCAACATTGATATTCCAAATGTCCCATAAAGAGTGAGAAAATCAGGGGAATTTTTGCTTTCCATATTTTACAGACAACCTCAACTCATATCAACAATCTCTGTCTCAAATGTCTAATCAGTTCACATGATATCTAATCAGTTCACTAAAAAGTATAAACAAAATAACAGAACAGGAGGGAGTAGGCAAATTACAAGAGCAGGAGTAAGAAACATAAAAGAGAACAGAACATTTGAAATAGAAGGTAGATGTAGTTAGGTAATAAAGAGGTAGAGAAATCAGTTTACTTCAATACTCTTAGGGGAAATGTTATAAACATAGCTTCCTTCACTTGTTCTTTTTGATGAATAAATATGTTAAGACCAAATTAGTTATAGTGATAAGATTTCTGTATATTAAGTAATTGTAGTAAAACAAAAATAATTAAGACAATAAAGGAAACATCTTTTAAATATAGCAACACAAAATATTTTATCTTAAAGAAACCTCAGAAATGACTGTGTGAAATTTTAACATATGGAAAACCAGCCACTAAAGTGGAATCTCATACCCAAGGGTACAAAAGGAATGACTCCACTGTTACTGTACCCAAGTAACATTATCCCAAGTTCAATAAGTCTCTTAGCATTTTCTTAACATGGCTCTGCCTCATCAATAATCCCCAAAAGTAGATGATTTCATTATATGAAATAGATAGGCATTTTCTAGCTTCAATATTCTTTCAGCTGTGAATTTTTCTCCCAGATTTCTTAATGTTCTTGATACATTATTTTACTAACTCTGCTTCTCAAACTGGGGAACTATTAATATGTATGTCTTTTTTTTTCAGAGACAGGAACAAAGAGCTAATATTTTTGGAAATTTAGAAAGTACTTTCTCATAAACATTAACTTATATGTCTTATAACAGGTCTTTTCAAATGAGGATTTATGTACTCTGAATGTCAGGAAGCTCAGTGGATTGCAGTTGGCAAACAGAATTATTTAAATTAAAACATGTGATTTGAAATCAGTCCAAGGACTGGTATTCTAGCATTCTAATATATAAGACTCACTATTTTAGATTGTAGGAATGATGTCTGTTTCTCCCTTTATGTGAGAAATAGAGTTGAAAAGGTGCTGAGGGAGCTGAAGCATCATGAAGGAAGAGGAGAGGAAGAAGGGGAAAAAGAGCAATTACCATCAAAAGGCAGGTTGAGGAGTTACAGAATACACAGATGTAAATACTTTGGACTCTTTACTAGTCCTTACAAGATGGTTAAGTTCAACACTGGAATAAAAACAGTGACATATGTATCAGGAATATACGCTGATCCATACAATCATTATATTTGAGCTAATTCCCTTAACAGAGTTGTGAAAATAATGATAGGAACTGACCTAATTGTTATAGAAGCACGTCTCAATCACCTTCATGACATAGAAATCCAATCAGTGCCAGTCCTATGGCACACTGGAGTAATACGAGGTGACTGCTGAAATCAACATCAATTCCTTTATGCCTTTAGCCTCCTCAGTCTCTACCAGTACAATTCTGGGCTGAAAGCATCAATATATGGTTATAACCTCTGTAGTGAGCCACTTCACCCTGGATGGAAACATTTTTAGATTGAATCAATATCTACTTGATGAACATTTGAATTTATTGATGTCTAATATAATATTCTTTATGAGTGATTAGTTATTGAGGAGCATTAAAAATGGTAAGAAATGTGTGCTCATTTCATTTGTAATATAAGAGGCACGAGATCTATGACTAATGGTTTTGTGATTATAAATGACAACAGAAATGTGCCAATTAGCATAACTAGTGTATGACAAACATTTTATAAAACTATTTATTATTGCTGTTGTTGATGTTGTTACATAAGTTGACCTCCTCACTATATACATGATCTGTGTCCATAAATGGTCCTTTATTTTCCTTTTTAGAGAAATAAAATGAATTTGTTCAAAAATTCATTTTTCCTCATTTTTAAATCATTTAATATATCTAAGAAAAGAATTTTCAGAAAATATCTGAGTTCTTTCTGTTTTGCTTCATTGCCTATTTCTTTCTTTTTTCATTTCCCATTCCTCTCTCTCTCTCTCCTTCCTTTCCTTCTTTTTTCTCTACTTCTTTTTACACTTCTTTTTTTGCATGTCTCTTTTCATACTGCTTTTGAATACTCATTTTCTCTACTACCCACTTCTGAATAATTCTAAATATGCTTAACTTCTTTGAGTGGAAAATATCCATCTTTTACTGTATTTTTCCATAAAAAATATAAGCCAATGGCATGGAAGAAAATGGTTTATCAATTTGTCACAGTTTTTTACTTCATTGCCATAATGAAAATATTTTCAACTTTTTTCAGCACCTGGCCCTCACTCTCAAATCACATTTTTAAACTTTCTCTTGTGATCTCAGAATTAGATAAATACTAATGTGATGAAATATCAAGAAATGATTAAACCCTTTCATTTGAGAAAACAATGCACCCTCTCACAAGAGAGGAAGGACTTTGTTGATCTTCTAATACATAAGTCAAACCCAGAAACTGTGGAATAATTGCTTAGCTGGGGTTTCCTCCTGTAAGACATGGAAAAACAAATCTTTGACCAAGCCCCACCTCCATACCCAAGTATTTAAGTAGTCTGCAATTTCACTTACTAAGGCTTGGACTCAGCTGCTCTGAGGTAGGATCTTAGTTTCTTATGGAAGCCATATTGATCATCTCCCAAAACAGGGATATTTTCTTTAGGCATCATTCTAATAATGTTAACCATGCTATGACCTTAACTGCTAATGATTGAGGCAATGATCTCTTCAAGATTAGGAAAGATAAATAAATACACACATTTTCCAACAACCCAACTATTGAAAAAGGGATAATTAAGCTTGAAACACAGAGATCTTAGGGGAATATTGTAATCATTTAAAAGGTCATGAATGGATTTATTGAAAAGAAAAATAGGGAAATATAAGTGCTATTGTTTGGAAAAGTACACAGTATTCATTCTGGGGAATTTTCACATTAATGTGTCAGTGGTAAGTGTATGAATTATTAAAAGAGAAATATGGATTGTCCTCTCAGTATTTTTAAGACAAGGATTGCTTTTTTAAAAAATATGTGATGAGGTATAGATAAAATTTTTCTACATGCCTTGAAGCAGATCAAAATACAGTGAATATTTTATTTTATACTTCTTATTTTTAAAGTACTTTTCCTTCCTCATTCATCTGTGTCATAAAAGCCTCAGAAACCAAAAATCATTTTTCATAGATGGATAGTATTCCTTAAAGAAATTCCTTGAAAATATTTCTTTCATGGGTGTATGAAAGCCTGCTGGTCTGAGCGATTGAAGCAGAATTGGTTTATTTGTGTCAGATATATAGATTGCATGGTGCAATAATGAACATATTATGTTTAGAGCTGCAGGTCTTGTCAGCTCACCACACACTCAGTTACTGGTGATCTTGAGTAGTTACCCCTTCTTCTTGTCTTCATTTCCTTTAACATGGTATTAGATGCATGGGCTAAATTGGTCCAATGCCCCATTCTTTGATTTCTATTTGTCACCACACAAACTCTCTGATGGAACTGATCTGAAAGACATGATGTTGATGAAAATAGTAGCTTCCCTTCTCATGGCTAGGAGCTTGGAATTTAGAATTTTTAACTAATACGATATGAGCCCACCTGTAACTTTTTAAATTTATGATGGTATCCTAGACAATGTTTTGTAGATAAATTGATATGAAGAATTTTAATCCACATGTTTCCAACATCATTAACTACTGACAAAGTTGATTTTTAATGTTGTCAAAGTTTTTTTTCTATTTTTTAAAATGAGGGCAGTCTCTTCTATATTTGTTTTATATTTAATTTTCCAATTTGAAAGTTCCTGAATTGACAGTGGGCTGGTGGGAGGAAGTAATAAATGCATTCCCATTGTACTAATGAAATAAGGTATTATTTGAATGACTAGAGCAGGAGAAAGGGATAACTAGGTTAATACATGATAATAAAGATACAAGATAGGGTAAAGAGAAGGAAATAAGTTTTTAACACTAGGTTTCATAGGGAGAAAGGAGAACCAATTCCCAAATATTTTCTCAATTTATAATAGTAGACAAAAGATTGCAGGTTTAGTGGTTATAAGCTAAGAAGGAAAAGAAAAGGAGTGCAGTGGTTACAGCTCAGTGTAGCTTTAAGAAAAAAAACTAAGTATTCATTTTGCATTTAACACTCTCCAAAATAAAACTGTCAACTGTATCTTCAGCTATATATTTTCCAATAATGATTTCATCATGTAAATTGCATACTTAACATTTTACAGTTCCATATTATTTCCAGGTATTTTTAGTCAATCATGTTTTCAGACTATATAATCTGGTCCCACCCTACTTAGCTCTTAGCAGCTCTCTAAGTTTCCCTTCAGCTGTAGTTGGACTAGAACCCCTAACCTCACCTCCTTCACCCAGTGTGCCCTGCTAATTTCCACCTGAGAGCCCTTGCTGATATTGCTTAAATCATCCATGATTCTGTGCCTTCTTTTTCTTTTTAAATCACAAAGTTTTAAATTAGACCAATTTTCATCTCTCCCATCCTGCTTTTTGTTTTAACCATCCAGACTCTGTCTTCTCTTGATTTTTTTATTATGTCATTGCTATTTACAAAGTGGTTATTACTTAAGTTTTCTTTTAATGTGCTATGCTTTCATTTCATCATTGTCGAGGCATAGTGTGAGCTCTTTGATGTAAAGAATCTAAATTATTTGGTCTGATTTTTGGAAATGAGTGTTTAAATCATTATACTGAAAATATTTAAAATCTGCTTGGTAATGTGGCAAGCTTTATTTGTTGCATGTAGTTTTAGGGATGTTGCAGCCTCTTATTTCTCCTCTTACTTCTCATGATGCCTTCCACATATTTAGTTGTTGTCTCCTCACAAACTTTCCCAGAATAGATGAAACCCAAAATGTTTTCCTTGACTACTTTTTCCTCATGCAGCAACAATCTGTCAATCACTCAGTTACAGACTATTCCTTATTAATGGTACAATCCCATCTTTATACCTTCAGAAAACAGAGGACAGGAGAAGCAATTCAGTCTGTAGAAGGTAAACAGCTTCTGTAGGGCCTTTGACAAGGGGTTGCTTTAGTACCTCTGTTCATGTCATCCTCTGGTCCATTTAGATGTCTCCACAAAGTAGCTGCATGAGCTGCTACTGTGCATATTATTTTTAGTAAACAACTTCAAATCTCCCAAGTATAAGGTATTTTGTCTTTCCTTGAAGTCCCCATTTTAGACTTATAGTAATCTGCTTTTTGAAAGGTATTAGGTATATGTTTTATTTATCCCTCGTTATTGTATAATTCTTGGTATTTGGAGATATTAATCTTAACATTTTCCACAGTGTCTTGATCATAGATTCTGTTTGCAATTGATGGATTTCATTTCTAATAATTGAATGGAAAAGTCTGTCTTTTGAAGGCATTAGAGACTTTTGAAGGAAGTATCAAATAGAGGAAGTCATTTCTAGATAGCAGCATCATTGCTATAGAAAGTACAATGACAGGTTCCTTCTCATAGTTTAGTCATGCTGGATTACTGGGAAAAGAGTGCCACAAGGAATCATCCTAAGAGATCTTTATCTTGGGCAGACTATTTTCTTTTGGTGAAATATCACCTAATCTCACTAGAAAATCTCTTCTTACAAACTGCTATGAGAGTCAAATACTGTGCCTGGATTTCTGTGGCTTCTCCCAGAAAGTCCTGAGGTCTTGAAAATATAAAATTTCTACCAATTGGCATCCCTTTATGCAGACCCTCCTACATTTCCTTGCTTTTTTCTCCATGTGACTGGTCATGGGCAAGATCAATGTCACTCCCCAAGCTCACCCATTCTTTCCAATTACAGCCCCCAGATTAAAAGACACAAACGATTCCTCCACTTTGTACAGTAGAAAAGCAGGGAATTGACACTACACAGCTAAACATCTTTCTCCTTCTCTTCCTAGAAGTGCTCTAGTTAGTTAGGGAAATGGGAAAAAATCTGATAGCTTTGAGCAGTAGAGAATGATGATGATGAAAGAAAGGTTACTAATGGGTAATGGAATATAGGATTTTTAAACATGTGAATAAATCAAACTACATATGTCTTAAGCAATAATGTCAACATGCTTGTTAAAATTTTGTGGCTGGGGAGTTGACCTAAAAAGTTATACTTCATAGCATATTAATTTGTTCATAATATAGACATTTCTTGAACTGTTTTCTTGAAAATGCCTACTACCACATGATACACCATAAATTTCACACCTCAAATATGTATCATGTTAGGTTTTCTCTATGAATACATTTGATTCATAGAGAAAAATTAAAATATTCCGCTTTGTGATAAGTCTCTTTCACATACTGCTACTTCACCAGCAAGTGTTGCTCCTTTTTACTCTCCACATCTTTGAGTTTTAAAAAAATAAATGAGTTAAGATATACTTCTCAGTTTTAATTTTGTGATGTACTATAAAATATGATCTAGTAATTAATCAATAAGACATGAGGTCTTGAGACTGATTTATCTCTTTATTTGAATGCTCTGTGGGGTCCAATCTGAATGGTTATGTGAAAGAAAATTCTATGGTCTATTTTGATATATAATAATTTTCTCAAGTGATATTTATATTGCACTGATGTCATTTTGTTTTCCATTTCAGTTCTGCAAAGTGTATTTTTAAATGAATGATTAGAAGCTTATTTAAAGCTATCATGGTGCATTAATTCATGTATGTGTCTAAATGAAAGCCTTAATTTTGGTCAAAATAATGTTACTACTTGCTTTCAGAAATATTTTACATTTTGAAGAGTTATTGCAGAAGCTTTTGTAAACAGTTTTATTTGTAATGTCTTTAAATTCCAACTCTTTGCTGTAACTCAGAGTTGTGGCTATTACAAGGAATTCTCTTTATTTTAAAGAAATTAGAAGTAGCAGACTTTCATCAAGTTTGTAGAAAACTAAGCTTTGAAATTTAGGTCCAGTTTATTGAATATCCAGGTATTTGCTTCTCTTCTAAATTGCCAGTATATGACACATAGACTAACAGAAAAGTGGTGCTTTTTCTTAGAAGTGGTATATTGGGTTTTTTTTTGTTTTGTGAAATTCCATTGTTCATAGTTTAAATTATGTTTGGTAAATAATAAGACAGGAAAAAGAAGTCCTTTTATTTCCTTCATAATCCTTGTTTCAATATAAAGGGGAATTAAGTTTTTCTAGAATCTTTTGAGACTAAATATTTGGAAATTGTTGAACCAAACGATCCAGGTGTATTTATACTTTTTGTGGCTAATATATTTACATATATAGGCTTCTTCATTAATTCTCTCATTGAAATTGTGAAGGCCACACAATGTTAAATATTTATATGAAGGAAATAGTAATTGACATGTTATACCTCAACATTTTTACATATTTCAAACAAATGACATTTATATTCCTCAATGATAAAATGAATGAAAGTTAATTTCATTTTTGTCCAGTGTGGTTTATTACCACTCTATATTTTCCCCTCTAAAGTCAGGAATTACTTTTCATTTAGATTTACCTTTGCTTATAAGCATGAAGGATAACTAACATACTAGGAAAATAAATATAAGAGAATATCATATAGAATGTACTTTGAGGATGACATATCATAAAGTGATATGCTTAGAATGCCACTCCTTCAGATAAATTTTCTTAACATTTTGATGTAACAATATTTTACAAAGTTTTGGTCATTATTGAATTATATTAGGCAGAACTAAATCACATTTTTTTCAGCATTTCTAGGTATTAACCTGAAAGAACACCATGATGATGAATCCTACTTGTTGAACAAAGTTCATTGAAATCCTCATTCAAGATTTTTTTTTACTTCTTTTTTTTTTTAACATGGACAAGCACCGGGAATCAAACCCGGGTCCTCTGGCATGGCAGGCAAGCATTCTTGCCTGCTGAGCCACCGTGGCCTGCCCTCATTCAAGATTTTTGACCCAGATTAATCCTGTTAGGATAGATTGTAAATTTGATTATTATGATCCATATCTAAAACATAAGCTTTTTTGTGTGTGTGTGCTGTATGGCAAGGTGACATTTCATTCTTTATCCATGCAAGTATCCCATTATTGTAGAACAATTTGTTGAATTCTTTGTTTGTTGGTTGGTTTCTTTATTTGTTTAGGGAGTACATGGTTCAGGAATTGAACTTGGATCTCCCACATGGCAGGAGAGAATTCTACCACTGAAATACCCACACCACCCATATAAGCTACTTGTGAAGCACAAAATTTGCCCACAATCCATAGTGGCCGCTGATCTCCAAATGAATTTAGCAGTCCTGCATTGTCAATCTTTGATGTTCCACCAAGTCACAACACTCAAAAATTAAAAACAAACAAATTAAGTTAAAATTATCTTGATCTATTGAGTACATATTTATTTTTCTATCAATTTATTAAAGAACAAATTGATGTCTTAGATCTTAACAATCATCTCAATATGAAAGAACAATTTAAATTCAATCAACAAATATATATTGATTGCAAGGAAATATGGGGGACA
>PVIY010052456.1:0-15183 GCA_004026745.1 Myrmecophaga tridactyla
GGGCAGACAGACAGGCAGGCTTTATCTTTTAAGCCACTGTTGGTCAGGTCTGATACATGACGTTAATCATAATCCTAATACTATGGTTGCGTGTAAATTCAGTCCGACATTTCCAAACAAATATCCTAAAATAATTTTGTGTCACAGTTCACAGGATCAAATTAATTTATCAAGAGCATCATTATTTCCTGGTGCTCTGACTCCTAACAAATCTGAGGAATGAGAAATCTATTTGTAGGTCATCTTCTGAACTGTCCTTCTTTTCGAGTTTTATGTACAGTACCAGTTATCAAGAGGGCACTCTACTACCTGTCAATGAGGAGGTGATTACACACCTGGCTTCCTAAACCCAAAATGAAAATTCAGCAAAATGGATGAGCCAGTACTAAGGCCCTCAGAAATCAATTCTCTAAATAGAAATATTTTACACAAAGAAGCACTCAGAAGAGTGGCTCAGAGCAAAAGTATTTTGCTCTTCTTGCAAATCAGCTCTCTATACAATTCTCTAAATGTAAAACTTGTGTAGATTTTCATTAACATTTCAATACACAGTGGGGGAAGGAGCCCTGCTTAACTAGAAACCTGAGCTGCCAAAGCCCCCAGTTTTTGGCCTCACTAACAAGATTCAGGCTGCGGTTCAAAATGAGACCCAGCAGCCCTCCAAGATGAGAGAACTTTTCTATCACCCTTCACTTCAACAGAAGGTGGCTCTAGAGCTCTAAAGAGTTAGCGAACACTGACGGAAAGTGAATAGAAAACTTTGCAAGATGTTACATAGAATTCAGCATTTCAACACCCCTACTGACATCTGGGCTGGATACTTCTCTGTTGTGGGGTTGTCTGCACTATAGGGTATGTGGCACTACTGCCAGCCTCTACCCACTGGACACCAGTAGCACTCCACCCCCCAGTTGTAACAACCAAAAATGTCTGCAGACATTGTCGAATGTTCCCTGCAAGGGGTGGGGGGTGCAAAGATCAGGTCCCAGTTGTGAATAACTGTGGTAGATGAAACTGAAGACTTTACATGTAATTCTCTAACATAATCACTGTAAGCAAAATGAGTCAAACTCGTTTTAAAATCTCTGCACATTGCCACTTTTAACTTCTATTCCAAGAGGAACCCAAGCATATTGCCTCCAGGTTGATGTCAAGCCCTGGTTCATCGCAGGGGCCTCTCTTGCCTAACACCTTCATCTCCAACAAGGACGATTTTCTTCATCCTCCTACCAAAACTCATTTCAGGGTCAACACATCCTCCTGTTCTAAGGATCCAATAGCCATTGCGTTAGTCTTCCGACTCTTTCCAGCAGCCAACTTCTCTATCCCCCAACTCTGTCCATTTCTCTCTTTCACTTACTTCGTTTCCTTCTCCCATTGCCCAGCTCACATCCACAGCACTCTTCAAAGTTACCCCCAACTTAATCAACTCTCCAGATGAACCAAAGTCTATTTTCTCTAAAACACATCCACGGTTGGGGATTAAATCATGACCCCACTAAAGACTTGTTCGAGTCTTAATCCGTGTGATTGTGGGTACGAATCCACTTGCAAACAGGACCTCTGAAGACATTCATCATCAGCTGAGATGTGGACTCATTTGTGAACAGGATGTTCAAAATCCTGTTTAGATGAAGCCAAGGTGAATCACGGTAGGCCTTAATCCATATGACTGGAGGCCTTGCAAAGAGAGGAAATAGCCAGAAGTCAGAAGAAGCCAGGGAATGAGCAGACCACCCTGTGACGGAGGCAGAAGTGCAAGCCAAGGAATTCCAAGGATTATAGCAAGCCAGCCCCAGAGCATTACTCTGGGAGAAATGCTGAGGCTTTGAATTTTTACTTCTAGCCTTCAAAAGCGTGAGACATTCAATTTCTATTGTTTAAACCAACTCTCTGTGTCATAGCAGCCCTAGCAAACTAAGATGCCAACTAATGCCCACATATCATCAAGAATCCTCCAGGCTACCAGGCCATTCTCTCTGGCACCCAGGAGCACTTCAGCTCTTGTGCGCCTCTGTACGCCAACTGTATCTGTGGCTGCAATTATGCGATTCCAACATTTCATATGGGTGAAACTAAAGATTCTATAAAAACTAAATTAGAAGCTATGGGAAGACCTAGGAAAGGTGAGTTGCTTTAAAAAAAAAACTGTTGAATTAGGTATAAGCAAGATAAAAATCTAGAATTCTGCAAATCTTTAAGATCCCTTATGAATGTATTAAAACTGGAATCTGTAATCAATGCATGATGACTACAGTTTATTTAACAAAGAGGAAATGCCAGTTTCTCTCTGATAAAAATTCTTGGCCCTCTCTCAAAATGTTTATTAATAAATATTTATTTGTGTTTTTGAAGTTAAAATAAAATGCTACATATATTTATTTTGAATTATTTTTGTAACTCCCACTCTAAATAACCTTCTCAATTAACCAGCCAACTATCAGAATTCCATGTATCAAGAGGAGGGGGTTCCTACTGTACACAGATGTTCTGCCCTCAATCATCCCATCATGTCACGCATCTTCTTTCTCCTCTGAGCCATCTCATCCACTCCGGCCACGTCAAGTCATCTTCAAACCGGGTTTGCCCCAGCCTCATAAAGCCATTTCATCTTGCCAGTGCTATTTCCAGTCCTCAGAGCCAGGCCGGAGAAAGTTCTACAAATGAATGTTCTCTAAGGCCTTTTGAACATGTAGAAATCTTTAATTCACTTCTATTATTCACCTCTTTTCGTTCATCTCTTACTCACTGACCCACAAGACCTGTTCAAAGCTTTTACCTCGCCCTTATGAACAAAATTTTTGTGGGTTTATACACACTGTCTAGATGTTAATAGTACTTGGGGAAACCTGTCCTTTTTTTTTTTTTTCCAGAAAAGCACACTTAACCCACTCTGGCATGACACCGGGTGGATGGCCCAAAACTAGCCTACTTTGTTCCTGACCCTGTGTCACACTGCCTACAAGACAGTACCACAATCTCTACACTGAAAACAGTAGAAATATTAAAATTTTTAAATATTCAAAATATCCCATACACGAGAAAACTGGGAAATAGTTAAGAACACTCTGGTACAGCCATGGAATATTACTGAGCTATTTAAAGAGATTATGCATATCATGTGGCAATGTGGAAATATGCTTATAAATGTCAAGTGAAAAGGCAGAAAGAAAAGTACATACATACGTTATGATAATGTATAAAAAGTATACAGGAAAATTCTGCCCAAGAAAAGTAAAAAACAGCAACAGCAACTACGTCACACCAGTTGAAAAATGATTTTCTGCCCTTTTCACATTTCTATATTGGCTATATTTAATGGAGGAAAAATTCAACGTGATTTCAAACACAACCCAAGACACTTTGCTATATAATGAACAAAGCATGGACTTCAGGGGAGGGCCAAGTTCACAAGCTGATTATCAGCATAAAAATAACCTTTACATAGCTATCGTAATGATTAGATCACTGCTTAGAACAAAAAGGAATACAACAAAGATTCACTTTTATTTCCCAATCTGAGGCACATGCTAATGATGCATGGGTGGATATATATTTTAGGTAAAGTCAAGCAATAGATTTAGTAAATGTCGACTGCAGTCCCTGCATAACCAAAGAACTGGAAACTAAGTTCTCTTCGATTTGTTTACTAAATTAATCACATCACACTGGTCATCTTGTACTATAAGGAGATGAGGGGGAAAAACAAACTGTACTCAGTGTTTCGTGATATGAAACCAAAAGCAGTCTCCATTAACATTATAAAGCACTAACAGCAGAGACAACTAAAACTTCTCTAAGCTGTATTTATTGAAAGAGATTTCATATATCTCTCTGAGATGACCTGGCTCCAATATTCTCCCATCCCACTCTGCACAACACCACCAAAACTCCATTTTATTAGACAACCCTCCACCACACACCCACCACCGCTGCCTACTGCAGGTCTAAACGCCACAGGGTCGGGACACTTCGGGCAAGGTGACCTGCATGACAAGCTGCTGCAGGAACAAATGTGAAGAGACCTAGGCCCCAGGTCCAGCAGAAGAGGGACCCAAGGTCTTCGGGATCCATCTAATGCTGCTCAAAGAGCTCAAACCATGACTCTCTCTCCCTCTGGGATCCAGACACCAGCCTGGCAAACCTGTACTTCCCACCTGTCAACGATTCATAAACTGAACTGCTCGCAGAATACCCGGCCATTACTGAAAATAATGATGGAAATCTACTTTGCCTGCCATGATACATCAAGTTTTTTTAGAGGCAGGTATTTTTAAAATGAATATAATGCAGCCTAATTTTTCTAATGCCTATTAAAAAAAACCCTGGAAGGGTGCTGAAAATAGATGGTAATTAATATTTTAAAACCTCAAAAAAAATAATAATAAAAAAAAAACCCTGGAAGGTATTTACCAAAACAGGAACCATAGTTAACTTTCAGTAGAGTCTGAACTTTCTCCTTTATTTGGTGTTTAAGTTTTTACAATGAATTTGTATCAGCATTAAAATTAAACAGTTACATACTACAACATGTATGCCAAGCAGAACATTATGCTAAGTAAAAGAAGCCAGACACAAAAAGCCACATATTGTAGAATTTCATTTCTATGAAATGCTCAGAATAGGCAAATCCAGAGATAGAATGTAGATTAGAGACTGCCAGGGAATGGGGGAGGGGGGGCACAACAGAAGTAATTTACTAAAACCTGTAAATTCAGTAAATTTATACACTGAATTGCATCCTTTAAAATTATATGAATTATAGCCCAATTTAAAAATTAAAAACAAAAATAGTTTTTAAAATTAGATAAAACACTCATGCTACTTAAATTTCGGAAAAACAGAAACAAAAGATGAACAGGCATTATAATTTGGGGTTTCAGAGACAGACTCGGAATTAGACCATGAAGATCTTGGTATCCCAGCTCTGCTACTTACCACCTATGTGACCCTAAACATCTGCCACCTCGGTGCCTCCATTTTCCCATCTGTAAAATGGGGGCAAACACATAACTGCTCCCGTAATATTGACGAAGGATTAAATTAAGAAACGGAAAGCATGTAAAACAATGCCTGACAAACAGTAAGTGTTAGCTTTATTTTTATTATTACTACTGTCATTTTAGCTTCAGTGCTAAAGGTATGGAAAAATGAACACTCAAACCAACTGTTAGAACAGAAATTAGCACAACCTTTCAAGGTGATGATGTGGCAATATGTAGTGAAATTTTAATTAAATTTTTAATGGTAAAGGTCTTTATCCTCTAACCCCAGCAATTCTATTTCTAGGAAATTATGATAGGGATATGGGAAAATGCATACAAAACTATATACAACACTGTTAACTTAAGCATTTTTTATTAACAGCAAAGTGAAAAAATCTAAATGTCCATTTGTTGGGAACTAAAAAAATTATTGATAGGAAACTATGCAGCCACAGGATGTGGTAGAACATGGATTGATAAGGAGAGAACACCAAGACCCATGGTGAAGTAGGAAAAAAAGCAGGCCATAAAACTATATATAGTTATAATTCCATTTATATTTTGCAACTTAGACATGCTTAGATACATGTCTTAAGAGTTTCTAAGTACATTCAACACATCCTGCATCAACATTTTTTAAATCAACATATAGATCTAAAAACATAAATGATACCCTATGGTACTATTTCTAACCTCTATTCCTTGATGTCTGCAACACTGAGTGGAGTAGGAAATATCCAGAACCGAGGGAAGTCACCCACAAAGATGAAAATCTACGGCACAACCTGTAGACTGGCACAGGAGAACCTGTACTCTTAAAAAAACAATTTTAAAACAACTTTGCATAACTCCAATGCACTAAAAAAAGTGTTCCAGACTCGGAGTTCCAATTACTTGATTAAGTAACGATATGATCTTCACCAAGTACTAAATCTCTCTGAGAAAGCTCAGTTCCCTGGAGTAAAACTGGGCATAATAATCCCTTCACAGGACTCTGGGGATTAAATGAGAGCATTACAAAGAGCACTGAAAACTATAAGGGATATTTCTCCTCTGGCTAAAACCACCAAAACCAAAATTTAAGAAGCGCAACCTCAAATCCCAGCAAATTGGTTGTAAATTAATGATCTACAAAAATAAATAAAATTTTTAAGTACAAGTTTTAATTAAATGGGAATTAAGAAGCACTTATGGTCTGGACATGGAAGAAGGAAAAGTAATTGTAAACACAAATGCACCGCCTAAAAAATATCTCAAGCCAGCATGCATGAACTTGAGACTATTTTTATAAAAGATAAAAGGACTATGAAAAATGAACACATGACACTAAAGAAAGGCTGAGCTAACTTGTAAATAATAATCTAAATATATCAACGAGGCTATAAACAATAGAACTGACATAGCAATTAGATTCACTTGCTAAACAATATTAAATGATCAGCTGGCAACGCAAAATAAACTGAGCTTGAATAACCTAAAAGGAGATCTGACCTGTGAACAATAAAAACAGAACCTGCAAAGCAAAAACCATTAGGAGGAAAAAGGCTAAAGATTTTTCTTGTATAAAATGAAATAATCTCCAAAAAAAAAAAAAGAATCTCAACACGAACTTTCCAAGATCATGCAGGGGAATGTCAATCATCAAAGATTTCTTCTTTATATTTTCCCATACTCCTCAAATTTTCTACACTGAACAATAATCATGCTTTTTAACACTAGTTCTCCTATATTTTTCTTAATGTGAAAAGGTAGGCTCAGAATCTGCTAACAAAAATGAGAGAAATGGAGCTGTGGTTGAAAACATAATACATGCCAAAGTTTTTGAAGGCAGAATAATAGGTTAAGAACTTTAGAACCTGAAATGACTTTTCA
Source organism: Myrmecophaga tridactyla (assembly GCA_004026745.1). Classification (NCBI taxonomy): domain Eukaryota; kingdom Metazoa; phylum Chordata; class Mammalia; order Pilosa; family Myrmecophagidae; genus Myrmecophaga; species Myrmecophaga tridactyla. The sequence goes on from PVIY010052456.1 coordinate 6,858, forward strand.
AAAAATGATGAGACAACTGAGCCATGAAAAATACATGACACTTTTGAAAAATCAATGGTTTTGAAGAGCACAAAGGATTAACAATAAATTAAATCATTTAATAAATTAGAAGCAAAAGCTGAGAGAATTTTAAGATTTAAGCACAGAATTTCAAAGTACATGAAAAGAGAAGTAAGTAAGTCAACTTGCTAAATACTTCATTTCTCCCAAGAGAGAAGCTAATGATGAAACTAATCATAGGAATAATGAAAACAGTGCAGTTAAAACAATGTTTCAAACAATGTTAGGGGACAAAAGAAAAGTGAGGGAGGGGATAAAGAAATTAAAGTTATCTCCCAATCAGCTTAAAAGAAAATAATTTAAATTCTGTGGAAGAAACCACATAAATAGAGAAAATGAAGCATAATAAGTATGAACTTAGAAGATGGTTGGCTATAATAAAAAAGACTATAGTAAATGTTAAGAAGGATGCAGAGCAGTAAAACAAAACGAGATCATGAAGTATATATGACAACATGGATGAACCCTGAGGACATAATGCTACATAAAATAAGCCAGATATAAAAGGAGAGCTGCTATATGATTTCGCTATTATGACCTCAGTAAAGGTAAACTCAAACACTTATAATACAGAATATAGGGGACCTAGAAATACACAGAAGCTAGAGATGGGAGACAGTTAGCTATGTGGTTCAACTTTAATGTATGGGAATGGATAGAAGTTCATTAGTGGGTCTATAAGTAATATTTCCATACTGAAGGTGAATAGGATTGAAAGGAGTTTTATAGAGCCATGTATCTTACCAATTAACACTATCAATATAAATAATTTCTTGCATGAGCTACTTCAAAGGTATGAATCTTATACAAAGAGTAAATTATATCAGGGTATGGGGGGAACTACTATTGCATGCTATGGACAATGTTTAACAGGAAGACATCAACACTACCACAGCAATACCAGGAGTAAATAATTGGGGGGGGGGGGAGACAAGAGTTAAGGGAGGTTTGGATTTTCTATTTGGTAAGGGTGTGTTTATTGGTTATTTTTCTCTTTGGAGCAATGAAAAGAGTCTAAAATTGAGAGTGCTGATGATTGTACAAGTGAGGATAATGTGAGACATGGATTGTTCACTTTGGACATTACAGATGATGGCCAATGGATGGAGGTGGTTGAAGGATGCACTGACTGAGAAGTAGAATGGTGAATTGTGGTGTATACATATGATGGAATATTGTGCAGCTACAGAAAGGAACAAAGTTGTGAGGCACGCAATGAAGTAAAGGAACCTTTGGGACATTATGTGGTGAAAAAATAAACCAGAACTAAAAGAACAAATGTTGTATGGTGTCTTTTAGAAAATAATTATAAGAAAATTGGGGCCTAGATTGTAAACTCTTATAGTAGCCACATTTAGTCTGGAGCTATAAATGTTATTTCTAGATTTAGAGATGTTGTGCTATATATGTATAACCTGATACCTCCCTGTGTCCCTAAGACTCAGAGCTGCAGTTCTGCAGCTCTGAAAATCAGCATTCCTACACACAACAATTGCTAAAGAAACTGAAAAACAGATCAGGCTTCAGTTAGAGATAAGAACAAAGCCAATCAGGTCAGGACTAAGGTAAATCAAAACACAGAAGTAAGGAGACATTGTATTTTGAACCTCACTTACTGTATGTGGCCAAAAGGTGAGAGGTTTATTTTGTCCAAAACCTAAATTTTCTGTAACACAAAATTTAAATCAACCTGCCGGGATAGCTCATTGAAACAACCCAAACACATGGAGCCCAGAATGGGAATGAGAGCTTGTAATTCTGTATAGCTTAGTGTAATACTTGTATACATCCCATAGTATGAACAGATAATTTGAAAGTATTGGTAAAGTTCCCTGAGGGACAAGAGAAAAAAAGTAGAATTATCAAGCTTTATCACTGCGGAAACCACTGATACTCTCTCAAACATTAAGGATTCCCAAGTCAATAGGCCAAACCCTTGATCTTGAGGCTTGATCTTGTGAAACTTAACCTACCTATATTTATGCCCAAGAGTTACTTCCAGAGGACCTCTTTTGTTGCTCAGATGTGGCCTCTCTCTCTCTCTATGCCAAAATCTGCAAGGAAAATCACTGCCCTCCCCCCCTACGTGGGACATGACATCCAGGGGTGAAAGTCTCCCTGGGAACATGGGACATGACTCCCAGGGATGAGCCTGGCCCTGGCACCAAAGGATTGACACCCTCCTGACCAAAAGGGGGGAAAGAAATGTAACAAAATAAGATATCAGTAGCTAAGAGAATTCAAATAAAGTCAAGAGGCTATTCTGGAGGCTACTCTTACACAACCTTCAGCTAGATACTGCTATTTATCATGGTTTGCCAAACCCTAACCAAAACCATTCCTCTCGACCCTAAAGAACACCTAAGGCTTATCTGAGATTTTACAAAAGTTTCACACATAAGATCACTTTCCAGAAACCTACACCCTCCAGATAGGTTCCTAGGGCAGATAAGCCCTGAAACCCAGAGGGGTCAGCCTCTCCAAGAACATCAACTAGTTCCATCCCCCATTTCATATTATCAACACCCCTTTCCAACATGAAAAAGTTAGAATGGGCATAAGCCAAATACTCCTGAAGACTGGGAGAAGGATCAAAGAAGGAGGAGGAGTTATAACACAGAAGACAGGATTTAACAAATGAGTATGACTGCTGAATCATTATATTGATATTTCTTTTAGCCTCCAGTGTCTTGGAGCTGCTAGAAGGAAAAACTTGGAATTGTGGAACTGTAACCCATACCAAACTCTGAAATCTTTTCTATAACTACTTATTACAATATACTTTGAAATTTATTGCTTTTATATATATATGCTATATTTCCAATAAAAAAAGGTTTGTTTGTTTGTTTGTTTTTAAAAAAAAAAGAAGGATGCAGAGAAACTGGAACCATCACTCACTGACGGCGGGAATACAAACTGAAGCAGCCGCTGTGGGAAACAGTTTGGCAGTCCTTCAAAATGTTAAACACAAGGTTACCCCATGATCCAATTCCACTTCTAGATACATATCCAAGCAAAATGAAAACATATGTCCACACAGAAACTTATACGTGAATGTTCATAGCACGATTCATAGTAGCCATAAAGGGGAAACAATTCAAATGTACATCAGCTGATGAATCGATAAATACAAATAGTATATCCATATTCCACATTTTAAAATATTATTGGGCCACAAAAATGAAATTCTGACACATGCTACATATAACATGCATCAAAACCTTGAAAATATTATGCTAAGTAATATTTGAAGGTAGTCATAAATAAGATAGTAAAGAAAGGCCATATGTTGCATGATTCCATTTGACATGAATTGCCCAAAGAGGCAAATCTATAGAGACAGTGAATTAGTGGAGGGCCAGGGTTGGGGGTAAGGAGGGTAGAGAATGGAGAATGGCTTTTAATGAGTAAGGGGTTTCTTTGGGGAAGACAAAAATGTTCTAAAATCGATTGTGGTGATTTTAGAACCCTATAAATACACCAAAATACACTAGATGGTACACTTAAAAAATATGATATTACTTAACTTAATGTAAAAATGGGTTGAATGCCTATAAAAGCATAAGGATCTATATATGCATTGGGGAACAAATCCCAACACTTAAAAACTAAAAGACTAACACAAACCCAGAAATAAAAACTGAGTATAACTTCAACTTCAGATACTTTAAATCTACACTAAACAAAGGTAACATGCAACAAATAGTGAAAGGAAATAATACTCAGAGTATACATCCCAAATAGAATAACAAAAATATTTTTTAAATAAAAAAATTGTAAAATATAAACATGTACCACTGGTGTTGCTGCATTATTTCATCAAACAGAAAACAACAAAACAAATTAACAAAAAATTAAAAGTTACAGAACTGATCAAAAGTATAAATTAAACCTTTTGCCATGGTCAGTGGCTACTTGGCAAAGTCAGGTTCAGGAAAAAAAAACAGTAAGAGAGAGTTCTGGAAGAGAAACGTGGTTAAATCAACACAACTGGGGAATATGGATGTCTTATTCTTGCAGCTTTTTTGTAGGTCTGATATTTCAAAATAAGAGTTATAATTTGGCAAGGAAATACACTTTCTTTTCTGGAATACAAAGATCATTCACCAAATTTATTCTCAAAAGGGGATGCAAAGGGACACCTAGTTATTACAGAAACCTAGAAATTCTACATAACACATTCTTAGACTTAATGCAGAATCACAAAATAAACTATTAGTAATATATCCAAATTCATGCATTCTAAAACAACACTTAGAGGAATTTTATCATAGTGTTATCATAGTGATGTGTTTCTATCTAAAAAACTTAGAAAGAAATAAAGGGAGAAAGTTGGAAAAGAAACATACTAAGAATTAAAAGGGAAAATAGATTTGATAAAAAAGCATCATTAAAAAGGGTTTCAAGGAAAACGGCATCATCAGAGATAGTAAGGTGAGTTTCAGAAATGAAGAGGTAGGAAAAGGTGCCACAGCGAGCACAGGTGGCGGGAGATGGACAGAGGGCTAGGCACTGCAGAAAGACGGGTGTGCATCCAACCTGGTGACTGTCAATATCCGAAGGAAGGATACACCAACTTGAAGATCCTCCCAAAAAGCTCTCCATCCCCAACTAAGAGCATCAAAATTCATCCCACATCCTAATAGCAGGAGATCCAGAGGCTAAAGCAGAAAAGATCAATGAAAGAGGCTGGCCGGGTGGAGACTCAGCAAACTGAAGAGTTCATGCCCCCATAGATGCTCTAGCTGATTATTTCCACGTGGAAGTAAGAGCCCAATGTGCCCAGATTCTCAAGGTTTAAGAGGAAAGGCAGAAATCGATTTTTAAGTGGAACCTCCAGATTTTTTAAAAGTTAACAAACAATACAATTGTTTAAAGACAGTGTAGGCAGAACCTTTCTGCTGTGGCTATCTTTCACCACGCTCCCGGCCCCGTCTCATCTTCTCTCTTCTATCTTCACCGTTTCCAGACTTTACTTTCTAAAACCGTGAGGTCATGTAAACCCTGTAAAAGCTGACCTTTGCCAAACCCTCAGGTCGGCCTTCAAGGCCTCCCAGGAATGAGGCCACACACAAGCTCGTCCCATGCCTGAATCCCACGTCCTAAAACATTCTCTGCACTGCCCCACCCTCGTGCCTTTCCTAAAGCCAATCCCTCGGCTTGGCATAGCCTTTCCAATTCTCCTTCACTTCTCTGTTCTCTCAATCACTAATTCATTCCACAGATTTGTGAAGTGGCAGTCTCAATAAAGCGGTAAACAAGAGAGACAGCAATCCATCCCTTACAGGAAAGGAGAGAGAGTTAAGAACTGCAGAGGAGCTCATAAAGCCAATCGTGCTTTGCAGCAGGGAAAAAAAAGCACGAAGGAAGATTAGGAAGGGGAAGAAGGGAGAAGGGATGGAAGGTGGCAAAGGCAACAATTTTAAAGCATCACATTGAAGGTGACGTTACAACCACAACCTGGAGGACCGAAGGAGACAAATAAAGGGCAAGAAATTCTAAGCTGCATATCAAAGGGCTCAGGCAGTGTGTGCCTTATGTGCAGCTCACTCAGGACTCCTCCTGAATCCACAAGCAATTCCTCCAAATCAGAATTATTCATTCCCTCAAGAGCGTATCTGTACATTCCTTAGGGCACGAAGAAGTGGAAACCCTCTTCTTAGATATATTCAGACTGATATTTGATCATTTAATCAAAAAAGTCACTGAAAGCGGGATATCATTTAAAAACATACACATTATTTTAACCATTTTAACTTCAAACATAGAAATGTACATTCATTTCCCCCACATACCACCAAGACCTTTTCTTCTTTGATTATGGATCTGTCCAATACAGCTTGCTTCCAACTTTCTTGGATACACCATACCCATAATCCATTATCTGCAATGTCCATTTTCATTTCCCTTAAGGTATAACAAGACCTTAAAAATGCTTTACTCCTTCCGGAGATGTACAGGGTTTGTCCCAATCTGCTTCAGATGTCTTAACCACAACCTAATTCATTCAAAGGCGATTTTTCCCACCTCCTGCCTTTATAAGGTCTTTCCTGACGTTCAAATATTTCTAAAGCATTTCATAAAAAAGTTTTTGCATTCATATTTTATTAATTAGTGCTATATTTATTAAATTATAGTTACAAGGGTGAAGTATTTACAACCTTGGATTTGATAGTGATTTCTTAGATATGACACCAAAAGCATGGGCAACAAAAGAGAAAATAGAATAGAATTCACCAAAATTTAAAACTTTGTGTTTTCATACTATCGAGAAAGTGAAAAGGTCACCTCCAGAATGGGAGAAAATGATTGCTAACCATATATCTGATAAGGATTTAATATCCAGAATATATAAAGAATTCCTATAACTCAGCAACAAAAAAATAACCCAATTTTTTAAAATGGGCAAAAGACTTCTCTCCAAAGAAGGTAAACAAATGGCCGATAAGCAAAGAAATGATGTTCAACATCATTAGCCATCAAGGAAATGCAAATCAAAAGCATAGTGAGACACCACCTCACATGCAATCAGATGGCTATAATCAAAAACAAAGACAATAACTAGTATTGACAAAGATGTGGAAAAATCAGTACCCTCAGACATAACTGGTGGGAATATCAACGGTGCAGCTGCTGTTGAAGTTTGGCAGTTCCTCAAAAAGTTAAGCACAGAGTTACCAATGACCCAGAAATTCTACTCCTTGAAATACATCCAAGCAAAATTAAAACATACATCATGCAAAAATTTGTACATGAAAGCAGCATTATTCATAATAGACAAAAAAGTGGAAACAATCCAAACGTCTATCAACTGACAAATGGAAAAACAAAAAGTGGTATCTTCACACAGTGGAGTATTATTTGGCCATAAAAAGGAATGAAGGGGAAAAAAAGGAATGAAGATGTGATACAACAAGATACAACACACGTGAACCTTGAAAGCATTATGCTAAGTGAAAGGAAACAGACACAAAAGCCCACATATTGTATGATCCCATTTATATGAAATGCTCGGAAAGGCAAATCTCCATAGAGAGAGAAAGTAGATCAGCAGTTGCCAGGAAATGAGGGAGAATGGAGAATGACTGCTAATGGGTATGATGAAAATGTTCTGAAATTAGATAGTGGTGATGGTTGTACCACTTTGTGAATATACCAAAAAACACTTAGCTCTGCATATTTTTAAAAAAATCCCAGTGCTGTCAATGTTCAATAAATTCTTGTTCACTGGGGGAAAAAAAATCAAGCCCAGATGTGTTAAACAGAAACTTCCACTGTACATATTTATAAGAGGCTAACCTCCTCTATTAAAATATAAGGCCCTGAGGGCAGGGTTGGCTTCACATATATTTCCCATAACATCCAGCAAATTAGATTACACTGAGCAGGTTTTCAATCAGGGTTAATTAAATGAATAAATATCCACATTTTACACATCAGGGATCTAGAAGTAAAGTATGTTGACCGAGATCCCATAACTAATTAGGAAAACTCACTTTTTATTCTCTAGAGTCCTAAATCGTCACTAACATGACACTTCTCTACATCTGAAATTTAATCATCCATTTACACCACCTTTCCCACAATATCACCATTCTGAGGACCCACTTCCAACTTTCATTTAAAAGCTAGTTCAAACTCTCTACCTTATTCTATCAACAAATGCCACTTATTGGTCTCCAAGTGCTTTTCTACCTCTTTAACAGAAACCCTAAGATGGAAATGAATCACATTCTTCCTTGTTCCTCCTTCTCCAACACCCTAAAACCACACCCTAGAATTGGAAAGGACCAAGGACCATCATCATCTATATTTTACAAACTGACACAAAGTGTCATGTCTTAGGTCACTTTATCTTCTGGGCTCAAAATTCATCTTTCTTCATGTATTTCTTTTTGGCTGCATAGGGAACTTGCTGTTAAATTAGATTTTAAAATCAAAGGATTTTTTTTTTAATAGCACTAAGCAAAGCCCACAATTAACGGTGAGATAAGGTGCAAAGGGACAGGAAAAAAAATGCTTTTTCAGAAAAGAAGAGATAAACAAAGGACCTATGCTTAGAGAAGATACTGTAATATCAAAAGAGATGGCAGGGACAAAGCAGAATCATTAAGCCGCTTCTGTGCTTTGGTACTCTTGATCAAGCAGCATGAACCTCAAACTGAAAAGGAAGGACAAAGATAAAAAGGAATGCACGTGAAAGGGTCAGTGGCATGGATAGTGGATAATAATGAAATATGGAGTAGCTCAAAAGAATTTGCTTTCC
>PVIY010052457.1:0-15185 GCA_004026745.1 Myrmecophaga tridactyla
AAAAAGAAAAGTCCAGGACCAGATGGCTTCACCTGTGAATTCTACCAAACATTCCAGACAGAAATAGTACCAATCCTGCTCAAACTCTTCAAAAAAATTGAAGAGGAGGGAAAGCTACCTAATTCATTCTATGAAGCCAACATCACCCTCATGCCAAAGTCAGACAAAGATATTACAAAAAAAGAAAACTACAGACCAATCTCTCTAGTGAATACAGATGCAAAACTCTTCAACAAAATTCTAGCAAATCGAATCCAGCAGCACATTAAAAGAATTATACACCATGAACAAGTAGGATTCATCCCAGGTATGCAAGGATGGTTCAACATAAGAAAATCAATTAATGTAATACATCATATCAACAAATCAAAGCAGAAAACTACATGATCATCTCGATTGTTGCAGAAAAGGCATTTCACAAAATTCAACATCCTTTCCTGTTGAAAACACTTCAAAGGATAGGAATAGAAGGGAACTTCCTCAAAATTATAAAGGGAATATATGGAAAGCCCACAGCTAACATCATCCTCAATGGAATGATCATAAGTTAAGAATGTTTGTGTTTGTTGTTATATATTTTTTTAAGTTTTTTTAAATAAACAAAAAAATTTTTTTTTAAGTGAACAGGAAATGATTTTATAATATATAGCTTTTACAATGTGACTGTGTGATTGTGAAAACCTTATGTCTAATGCTGTTTTTTGCTGGGGTATGGACAGATGGATAAAAAGTATGGATAAAAAATAAACAAATAATAGGGGAAACAAAGGTTAAAATAAATTGGGTAGTTGGATATACTAGTGGTCAATGAGAGGGAGGGGTAAGGGGTATGGTATGAGTTTTTTCTTTTTTATTTCTTTTTCTGTAGTAATGCAAATGTTCAAATAAATGATCATCGTGATGAGTACACAATTATGTGATAATATTGTGAGCCACTGATTATACACCATGTATGGAATGTTTGTGTGTCAAGAAGGTTTGATTGTTTGTATGTTGTTTTATCAATAAAATATTTTAAGTGAACAGGAATAATTTACTTTAGGGAAGGATTAAGGAAAATTGGCTGAATAATATTTTAAGATACTAGTAAGATACACAAACCAGAAATATTTTCCTTCTTGAAAAGCCACACCATCCTTTCCCTCTCAAAACTGCTTTTTGCTTTTGGATTTTAACCAAAAAGGAAGTTAAGCAGAAGGCCTCATAATTCACTGCCAGCTGTGACAACATTTAATACGTGTACCCACCCCTTGATTTTTTGCAAGAATGCTTCTTCCATCAGGGATACGTGATCTCTGATCTTCTTGTTTTGGTTATGTCATCTGCCCTGGTAATAACTATCTAGACCCTTCATTTCCTACTTGGACATGATACTTCCCTGGTACTCTAACTCCACCCTTCCTTCAAGCAGGTGTGCCTTCTCCATTCACTTGCTCCCTCTGCCAGCTATGGGCAGCCCACTGGAGAGCACGACCCACTGTTCCTGAAACAATAGAATGTTTGCTACAACAGCTCACATTTACCCTAATAGACCATGAAGTGGTTTACAGAAACAGTCCTGAGTGAGGGCCAATGCTTTTGAGGGCTGCCGTGGTGTCTTATTCAACCTAGAACAAATGAACTGAGTTCAGGAAAGGAAGGCCAACAGGGGCAGTGGTTTTTTTAAACTAATATGTATTGAATGATATGTACTGGACATTATTCTAAGTTCTATGCTCACATTAACTCATTTAATCCTTCCAACAACCCAAAGAGCCCTGGGCTGAGGCACAAAGAGGTTCACCCTGTGCCCAAAATCACAGCGTGGCAGAGTCAGGATCTGGGTGCAGGAAGTCAGCTCCACAACCACGCCCTTGACCACTGCACCACACTGCCTCCCTCACCAAGGTGGGGCCAACCTGGGGCTGGGACTGGAGACGGGGTTGTGGCTGAGGCTTTGGCTAGGGTTTGGACTGGAGCTGGGGCTGGGGATGGGGCTAGAGGTGGAGCTAGGACAAGGACCGAGGCCTGGCAGAGACTGTCCCAACCTATCCATACCCCCAGTCACTGTGCAGGTCAAAGGGCACTGATTCTTCCGTGGTAAGCTTCATGAGTTTCCAAACATGGATTGGCTCTTTGTTCACAGCCAGATGGCAGAGCACAAGATTGATCTAATTTACTATATAGAATGGTATAAACAGTATGTCATTTTCAAGAATTAAAACAGGCCCGATTATTTTTATCATAGAACATTCTCTGTATAAAGATCAAGAACCTTATAAAAATTAATTCTTATTAAAAATTGTATATTACTGTTTCAAAAATGAAAAAAAAAGAAATTTATAAAAGAATGATCCCATGGGAGACATAACATGAGAGTCAAAGTATCACATAAAGCTGCCCAGAGCTTGAAAGTCTGCCAGGAGTGCTTGCCTGCACTGTGTACACTAACTACTGCAACATCTGCTAAACCTCCAGTCCTGCTACCTGGAGACAGGAATGTGTGTTGGGCAGTTTAACAATGACTAAAACTTCTGCTGTTCAGTTCCCAGCTAAACTTTGAGTTTAGTTAAAATATTAATATCAAAGGAAATCCCAAAGGGAGCCACTCACATGGCTTTTGTTTGTTTTAACAAACTTTTCATTTTACAAGTTTTAGAGGTTCAGAAATGTTGCAGAGTTCCCATAGATGTCACAGTCAGTTTCCCCTATTATTAACAGATCTTACATCAACATGGTACATCTGTCACCAATATCGATGCACTGTTGCATTATTGTTAACTAAAGTCCAGATTTAATTTTCTTCAGCTTTTTCCTGATGTTCTTTTTCTGTTCCAGGATCCTATCTTTGATCCAACATTACATGTAGTTTCACAGTTCCTTGGGCTACTCTTGGCTCTGGCAGTTTTTCAGTCTCTCCTTGTTTTTAATGACCTGGGTAGTTTTGAGAAGCAGGGTCAGAATGTCTTTCAATTTGGGTTTGCCTGATGTTTTCCTTATGGTTAGACAAGAGTTCTGACCACAGAGGCAAAGTGACTTTCCGTCACATCTTATCAAAGGTACAGCTATTACCATTACATGGCTTTTTCCCAGAGAGCTTGTGCACATAAATAAATTGAACCCTTATGAGTCAAGAGGTTGAAGGATTTTTTTTCAATGAAAGAAATGCAAATTCGTGATCAGAATAGAATCAGGATTCAAGGGTTATGAATTCACTGTCCTCATTTTTAGGAGATGCTTGATGAAGGAAGGATTTGGGGTTGTGCTGGTTTGAAAGGAAGTATGCCCCCTAAGAAAAGCCATGTTTTAATATAAATCCCATTTCATAAAGGTAGAATAATCTCTATTCAGTGCTGTGTGTTTGAAACTGTGATGAGATCATCTCCCTGGATGATGTGATTTAGTTAAGAATGGTTGTTAAACTGGATTAGAGGATGACATGTCTCCACCCATTTGAGTGGGTCTTGATTAGTTTCTGAAGTCCTTTAAAAGAGGAAACATTTTAGAGAATGAGAGATTCAGAGAGAGCAGAGAATGCTGCAGCACTATGAAGCAGAGTCCACAAGTCAGCGACCTATGGAAATGAAGAAGGAAAATGCCTCCTGGGGAGCTTCATGAAACAGGAAGCCAGGAGAGAAAGTAGCAAATGATGCCTTGCTTGCCATGTGCCCTTCCAGCCAAGAGAGAAACTGTGACTGTGTTTGCCATGCGCCTTTCCAGATGAGAGAGAAACCGTGAACTTCATCGGCCTTCTTGAACCAAGGTATCTTTCCCTGGATGCCTTTGACTGGACATTTCTATAGACTTGTTTTAATTGGGACATTTTCTCGGCCTTAGAACTGTAAACTAGCAACTCATTAAATCCCCCTTGTTAAAAGCCTTTCTGTTTCTGGTATATTGCATTCCGTCAGCTAGCAAATTAGAACAGGGGTGAAGCAATGTGCTGGTTTGAAAGGATGTATGTCCCCTAGAAAAGCCATGTTTTAATCTTAATCCCATTTTGTAAAGGCAGTTGTTTCTTCTAATCCCTATTCAGTACTGTATGCTTGAAATTGTAATTAGATCATCTCCCTGGAGATGTGATACAATCGAGAGTGGTTGTTAAGCTGAATTAGGTGATGACATGTCTCCACCCACTTGGGTGGGTCTTGATTAGTTTCTGAAGTCCTATAAAAGAGGAAACATTTTGGAGAATGAAAGAGATTTAGAGAGAACAGAACAGAATGACACAGCCATGAGAAGCAGAGTCCACCAGCCAGCAACCTTTGGAGATGACGAAGGAAAATGGCTCCCAGGGGGCTTCATGAAACAGGAAGCCAGGAGAAGTACCTAGCAGATGATGCCGCATTTGCCATGTGCCCTTCCAGATGAGAGAGGAACCCTGACCATGTTCACCATGTGCCTTTCCAGATGAGAGAGAAACTCTGACTGTGTTTACCATGTGCCCTTTCACTTGAGAAAGAAACCCTGAACTTCTTCAGCCTTCTTGAACCAAGGTATCTTTCCCTGGATGCCTTTGATTGGACATTTCTATAGACTTGTTTCAATTGGGACATTTTCTCAGCCTTAGAACTATAAACTAGCAACTTATTAAATTCCCCTTTTTAAAAGCCATTCCATTTCTGGTATACTGCATTCCAGCAGCTAGCAAACTAGAACAAGCATCACGATGTTTACAACTTACTGTGAATGGTTCGGCAAAAAGAGAGAGAGAAAAAGAAGGAAGGTGGTAAAATTTTGCAACTTTTCTCTGTATTTGATATGTTTCCTAATAAAGAATGTAGAAAAAGTTATGTATTCATTTCACATACACTGCGGTGTGAATGGTGTTTGTGTGAACATTGTCTTCATGAAGGGACAGCTTAGTAAGGAGAAGGATTAAGTCTAGTGATGGGCGAAGACCCAGGACACTCCTGCTAGGTTACTCACTTACCCTCTGAAAACACCACAGAGAATCCCACCTCTATCCTCTACCTCCCCACTCATCTGACCCACCTCCTCTGTTAAAACCTCCCAGACTTTTTGGTAATGCATGGCAGTGATGGTAGCACAACATTGTGATATAAAGTGACTAAAATGGGAAATATTATGTTGTACTATGTTACCACAGAAATTAAAAACAAAAGACTCTCTATTCCACCAAAATTCATATAAATCATCTAAAATCTTAGCAATCTTAACATAATAGCTATGTCCTGTTTCAGCAATTATATATTAAATCCCTTAAGGCAGATGCTACATCTCATTACTTAAACTTTCTGACAATGTAAGTGCCCAATAAATAGTACTTGGTTGACTCCAGTTCTGCCACTTATTTGCTATATGATCTTAGGAAAGTCATTATGCAAAATAACTTTCCTTCCCACTGTACTCTAAAATATCCAAAGACTAGAAAGTTTTAGAACTTCCTGGGACATCGCATTATTAACAAGCAAAGTATCAGTAAATTCTGCCTGAGTCTTTGAATGACTATTGAGCCACATATACATGGACGCCAAATTCTTCTTTATTCACTTCAGCAAAAAATGAAAAAACAAACAGATGTAAGCTGTTGCCCAAAAGAAAAGAGTTTTCAGTTTGACAGTAACGAAGTTAATTGCTTAACAAACAAACAAAAAACCCAAACACCTTTCAGAAAAAAATATAACAGATACCAGTCTTTAAAATAAAAATTCAAAATTTCCAGAATAAAACACAAAATTGCTAGACAAAAGAAACAGTCAAAAGAAAAGACAATTGATTGACTCAAGCATAAAATAACCCAGATGTTAAAAAAAGCAGATGAGAATTTTTAAAGCAGCTGTTAAAACTATGCCCAATAGTCCTATTATAAAGGGTCCTACACTGTAAGTTCTTACAGCAGTCATATATATTCAGAAGTTGTAGCTGTTATTTCTAAATTCTGAGATACTGAGCTGTTTGTGTATAACCTGGTCGTTCCCAGAAACTTTGGTTACTTATGTGACACCTGAGACTCATATTGGAGCTCTAAAGCTATGAAAGTCAGCATTACCTCATACAGGAACTGTTTAAAGAGCTGAAAAAGGGATCAGACTTCAATTAGAGATATGAATGAAGCTGATCTGGATAGGATTAAGGTAAATCAGAAGACTGGGTAAAGGATGATAAGGTCTGTATTTTAAAATATAAACGTCTGTGTGAGACCAAAGGGAGAGATGTTTATTTGGTGCAAAATTTATATTTTGGGTAGTGCATTTCCTAACTTAATTTGTATGGTCAGTATAGTTGAACACCATAAATATATGGAATCTTTAATAGGGTGTGAGATCTTTTTAGTTTGTCCAGGTCAGTGTGATGCCCCAACATACCCCAGAGTAATTTGGGCAGTGAATAAAGAAGAATTTGCAAAGCCTCCTTGGGGGACTGGAAAGAAAGGAGGAAATATTCAACTTTCCCATTTGGGGAATTCCTGATATTCTCGCAAGCAGTGGGTACAACCAAATCAACAGCCCAAGCCCTCAATATCGGAGTTCAGCCCTATGAAACTTTATTCCTGCGAAGGATAAGATAAACCAACATATAATTATGCCTACACATCACCCCCAGTGAACCTCTTTTGTTACTCAGATGTGGTCTCTCTCTCTCTTAGACAACTTGGAAGGTGAACACACTGCCCTCCCCACTTCTTGGGTCATGACTCCCAGGGATGTAAATCTCTCTGGCAACGTGCGTCAGAATTCCCCAGATAAGCCAGAATCCAGCATCATGGGACTGAGAAAAACTTCTTGACCAAAACGGGGAAAAGAGAAATGAGAAAAACTAAAGTTTCAGTGGCTGAGAGATTTCAAACAGTCAAGAGGTTATCCTAGAGGTAATTGTATGCATTATATAGATATCTGCTTTTGAAAAAGTTTATGGTGTATTAAAGTGGCTGGAGGGAAATACCTGAAACTGTTGAGCTGTGTTCCAGTAGCCTTGATTCTTGAAGACGATTGCATAACTATAAAGCTTTTACAAGGTGACTGTGTAATTGTGAAAACCTTGTGTCTGATGCTCCTTTCATCCAGGGTATAGACAGACGAGTTTAAAAAAAAAAGGATAAAAAATAAATAGATAATAGGAGTGGGGATAAAGGGTAAAAAATTGGGCAGACTGAAATACCAGTGGTCCAGGAGAGGGAGGGGTAAGGTGTGTAGAATGTATGAGTTTTTTCTTTTTTCTTTCTTTTTCTGGAATGATACAAATGTTCTAAAAATGGACATAGTGATGAATTCACAACTGTGTGATGATACTGTAAGCCATTAATTGTACACTGTCTATGGACTGTATGTGTGTGAATATTTCTCATTAAAAATATTTTTAAAAAAATATGCCCAATAAAGTAAAGTATGCTCACAATGGATGAAAAGATAGGAACTTTAGCTGGGAATTTCAGAACTGAAAAACACACATTCTGAACTTAAAAATTTACCGAATAATAAGGCCAATCAGGTCAGAACATAGGTAAATCACAATACAGGGGTAAAGAGGACATTGTCTGTATTTTAAAACTTCACCTATTCTATGAGACCAAAGGAAGAGAGGTTTATTTTGTCCAAAACCTAAATTTTATGTAGCACATAATCTAACTCAACTTGTCTGGATAGATCATTTAAACACATGATCCAATCACATGGAGCCCAGAATGGGAATGAGGGCTTGTAATTCTGCATAGATTGTTGTAATGCCCAGATACATCCCAGAGTATGCTGAGCAGATAATTTAAAAAGTATTGGTAAAGTCCCTTGAGAAATGGGAGTAAAAATATGGAACTATTAAACTTTATTTCCAGGGAAACCCCTCATACTGTGCCAAACATTAGAGACTCCCAAGCCAATAGGCCAAGCCCTTGATCTTGAGGCATGCTCTTGTGGAGCTTATTTATATGGCAGAGATGCTAAGTCTACCTATAGTTATGCCTAAGTGTTACTTCCAGAGGATCTCTTTTGTCACTCAGATGTGGCCTCTCTCTCTCTATGTCCAACTCTGAAACAAAAATCATTACCCTGCACCGTAAGTGGGACATGACATCCAGAGGTGAAAGTCTCCCAGCAACATGAGATATGACTACAAAGAATGAGCCTGGCCCTGGCACCATGGGATCGACAATGCCACCCTGGCCAAAAGGAGGAAAAGAATTGTAACAAATAAAGAATCAGTGGCTGAGAGTGTTCAAACAGATTCGAGAGGCTACACTGGAGGCTTCTCTCACACAAGCTTCAGCTAGATACTGATACTGGTTGCCAAACCCCAACCAAAACTATTCCTGCCAACCCTAAAGAACACCTAGGGCTTTATCTGAGATTCTACAAAGGTTCCATGCAATAGTATTACTTTCCAGAAACCTACAACCTCCAGATGGGTTCCTGGGCCAGAAAAGACCTGAAACTTGGAGGGGTCAGCCTCTCCAGAGCATCGGCTGTCTCCATCTCCCTATCCCATATTTCAACAGCCCTTCCTACATGAAAAAGTTAGAATGGACAACAGCCCAAATACCATTAATATTGGGAAAAAGATCAGAAGAGAAGGTGGTGTTATAACAGAGAAGATAGGATTTAACAAATGAGTATGAGTGCTGAATCATTACATTGATATTTCTTTCAATCTCCAGTGTCTTGGAGTGGCTCAAAGGAAACACCTAAAATTGTGGAACTGTAACCCATTCCAAACTCTAAATCTGATCTATAACTAATTATTGCAGTATGCTTTGAAATTTATTGCTTTTTGTATATACGTTATTTTTCACAACAACAACAAAAAATAATAACTTACTGGATAGGCTTAACAACAGAAAAGAGGAAAGAGTCAATGAACTGAAGATAAACAGAAATTCTAACATCTGAAAAAGAGAGAAAAAAGGATCGAGAGAAGTTAACAAAGCCTCAGTGATCCATGGTACCATAACACTATAAAACGTCAACACTGGTATAACCGAAGTTCTAGAGAGATTGGAGAGAGAATGAGTTGAAAAAATTTTTTTTGATAATAACAGTGTTTCCCACATTTAACAACAGACATAAATTTAGAGATTCGAGAAACACCAAAAACTCCAAGCAGGACAGGCATGAAGAAAACCATACCCAGATTCATTATGGTCAAATTACTAAATATTAAAGATAAAGAGAACTCAACAACAAAAAGAAAACCCAATTTCAAAACGAGGAAAGGACTTGAATAGATATTTTCTCCAAAGAAGATATACAAATGGCCAATATGCACATGAAAAGATATTCAGCATCATCGATCATCAGGGAAATGCAAATAAAACTACAATGAGATACCACTTCCCATCCACTGTGATGGCTATATTAAAAGGAAAAAAAAAAAACCAGAAAATAACAAGGATGTAGAGAAATTGATGTGGCAATGTAAAATGGCAGCCACTATGGAAAGCAGTTTGGTGGTTCTTCAGAAAGTTGAACACAGAGTTAATATATGACCCAGTAAGAAGAAATAAAATAATAAAAATTTAAAAATAAACAGATGACTCAGTAACCCATTTCCTGGTATATAATCCAAAGAAGTGAAAACAGGAATTCAAACAGACATTAATACACCAGTTTTCACCACAGCATTATTCACAATTGCCAAAAGGCAGAAGCAACCCAAGTGTCCATCAACAGGTAAATGAATAAGCAAAATGTGTACATCTATACAACAGAATATTATCCTGCCATAAAAAGAATGAAGTTTTGATACATGCTACAACATGGATGAACGTTGAAGACATCATGTTGAGTGAAATTAGTAAGGCACAAAAAGATGGCTATTGTATAATCTCGCTTCTATGAACACTTAGAATAAGCAAATTAATAGAGACAGATAGATTACAGGCTACCAGGGTTGGGGCTTGAGGAGAAGTGAGGGTTATTGCTTAATGGGTGCAAAATGTCTGTTCTGAGGTGGGGTAATAAATGTTGGTGATGGTAGCACAATATTGTAAATATAACTGATACCACTGAATTATATGTTTGAAAGTGGTTAAATGGGGAAATTTTGAGCTGTTTATAAAAAGTTGAAGAAAGATAAAGAAAAGAAGGGAGGGAGGGAGGAAGGAAGGAAGAAGGAAAGATGGCAAAATGTTAAAAGCTTATGGATCTGGGTATCTGGGTGGGGGTATATTGGAATGCTCTGTATGGGGTTTGTATTATTTTTGCAACTGTATATAAGTTTGAAATCATTCCAAAATTAAAAGTTAAAAAACACAAAAAAAGAAAATCTTCAAAACTGCCAGGAAAAAAATAACATATTACATACAAAAGGACACAATTTGAATTAACACTGACTTCTCGTGAAAACTTAAGACACAGCAACAACAACTTTAAAGTGCTAGAAGAAAAGACCTGTCAACCCAGAATTCTAAATTCAGTGAAAATTCTATATATACTAATGACAAACTGAAATGAGGATATAATCATATAAAAGAAAACTGAGAAAATTTGTTGCAAGAAGACTTGCACTATTCTACCTACATTGATTTACAGATTCAATGCAATGCCAATTAAAATCCCAAAAACTTACTTTTCAGAAATAGAAAAACCAATAACCAAATTTATCTAGGAGGGCAGGGTGCCCCGAATAGCTAAAAGTATCCTGAAAAAGAAAAATGAAGTCAGACGTTTCACACTACCTGACTTTAAGGCGTATTATGATGCTACAGTGGTCAAAACAGCATGGTACTGGCATAAAGATAGATATACTGACCAATGGAACAGAATAGAGTGTTCAGATACAGACCCTCTCATCTATGGACAATTGAGCTTTGATAAGGCAGTCAAACCAACTCATCTGGGACAGTACAGTCTCTTCAATAAATGGTGCCTAGAGAACTGGATATCCATATGCAAAAGAATGAAGAGGATCCATATCTCACACCATATGCAAAAATTAACTCAAAATGGATCAAAGCCCTAAACATTAGATCTAAGACCATAAAATTGTAGAAGAAACTAGGGAAATAACATAAATCTTATAATAGGAGGCAGTATCCTCGACCTTACACCCAAAGCACAAGCAGTGAAGAAAGAAAGAAAGAAATGGGAACTCCTCAAAACTAAATACTGGGCGGGCCACGGTGGCTCAGCAGGCAAGAATGCTTGCCTGCAATGCCAGAGGACCCGGGTTCGATTCCCGGTGCCTGCCCATGTAAAAAAAAAAAAAAACTAAATACTTTTGCGCATCAAAGAACTTCATCAAGAAAGTAAAAAGACAGCCTGCACAATGAGAGACAATATTTGGAAACTATATATCAGATAAAGCTCTAGTATCCAGAATATATAGATTCTTCAACTCAACAATAAAAAGACAGACAACCCAGTTACAAAATGGGCAAAAGACTTGAACAGACACTTCCCAGAAGAGGAAATATAAATGGCCAAAAGGCACATGAAAAGATGCTCAACTTCCCTGGCTATTAGAGAAATGCAAATCAAAACCACAATGAGATATCATCTCACACCCACAGAATGGCCATTATCGATAAAACAGAAAACGACAAGCACTGGCGAGGATGAGGAGAAAGAGGCACAAATATCCACTGTTGGTGGGAATGTCAAATGGTACAACCACTGTGGAAGGCAGTCTGGTGGTTCCTCAGGAAGCTAAGTATAGAAATGCCATATGACCCGGCAATGCCATTGCTAGGTATCTACTCAGAGGACTTGAGGGCAAAGACACAAACGGACATTTGCACACCAATGTTTATAGCAGCATTATTTACAACTGCAAAGAGATGGAAACAGCCAAAACGTCCATCAACAGATGAGTGGCTAAAGAAGCTGTGGTATGTACATACAATGGAATATTATGCAGCTGTAAGACAGAATAAAGTTATGAAGTATGGAACAACATGGATGGACCTTAAGAACATTATGCTGAGTGAGATTAGCCAGAAACAAAAGGACAAATACTGTATGGTCTCACTGATATGAACTGACATTAGTGAATAAACTTGGAGAATTTCATTGGTAACAGAGACAATCAGGAGATAGAAATAGGCTAAGATATTGGGTAATTGGAGCTGAAGGGATACAGATTGTGCAACAGCACTGGATAGCACAATACTACGTAACTGTAATACAATTATATTAGAACACTGAATGAAGCTGAATGTGAGAATGATAGCGGGAGGAGGGCTGGGGGCACAAATTAAATCAGAAAGAAAGATAGACAATAAAGACTGAGATGATATAATCTAGGAATGCCTAGAGTGTATAATGATAGTGACTAAATGTACAAATTTAAAAAATGTTTTTGCATGAGGAAGAACAAAGGAATGTCATTACTGCAGGGTACTGAAAATAGATGACAATTAATATTTTAAATTTTTAACTTATGTGTGAGACTAAAGCAAAAAAAATGTTTATTTGGTACAAAATTTATATTTTGACTAGTGCAGTTCCTAATATAACTTATGTGAACAGCTTAATTGAACACCATAAGTACATGGAACCTTGAGTAGGGCATAAGATTTTGTAAGTTTGTCAAGAGTGATGCCCCAATAAATCCCAGTGTGATTTGAACAGTGAGTAGAAAAGTATTTGCAAAGTCCCCTTGGGAGAATGGTGAGAAAGGGGGAAAATTCAACTTCCCCAAATGGAGAATTCTTGATATTCTCACAAGCAATGGGGACAACCAAAGCAATAGGCTGAGTTCCCAATCTTGGGGTTTGTTCATATGAAACTTAACCCCACAAAGGATAGGTCAAGCCTACTTAAAATTAGGCCTAAGAGTCACCCCCGAGAGCAGCTAGAAGTAAACGCCTAAAATTGTGGGTTGTAATCAATGTCAAACTCTGAAATATGTTGTACAACTAATTGTGGTGCTGTGCTTTGAAATTTATTGCTTTTTTTGCATGTATGTTATTTTTCACAAAAAAAGAAAGAAAGCCTTCTAGCCTTCTATATTCTGGAGCAGCTAGAGGGAGAAATCTGAGAGGATCATATGGTAGCCCATGACAAACTCTGGGATCCGTCCTGTAACTACTTGTTGAAGACTGCTTTGAAAACTATTGCTTTTTTCTTTCTTTGCTTTGTATATATGTTACATTATACAATAAAAACGTTAAAGACTTCCGGGTCAAGATGGTGGCTTAACAATGCGCATTTCAGTTCATCCTCCAGAACAGCTACTTAATCACCAGAAACAGTACAGAACAGCTCCCGGGGCCACGTTAGTGACCAGACACACAGCGTATCCCAGTCTGGACCAGCTGAACCGGCTGCAAGCCCCCCCAGAACCGTGAGTTCCCAAAGCTGCGGTGGCTGGCGCCCCTCCCCCCACAGGCTGCTTCCCAGAGGGGAAAGGAAAGGAATTTTACCAGCAGCAGGGACTGAGCACAACCAAATGCCAATTGTGGAATTAATTAACAAATTCTGACTACTAAAAATAGGCCCCCAGCTCAGGTGAATCTGGTCAAAGCAGAGGTTGCTCATTTTTGCCCCGGCACTAATGGGGCAGGGCTGACAGAAAAAGGGGGGGAAAAAAAGAAGGAAACAGAGGTTTTTGTGGCAGTGTTTCTACAAAGGCTTGACTGCCTTTGGATATAGCGGCAGGACTTCTCAGGTTGCAACTGCCCCAGGCATAGGCAGAAGTGAGCTCTTTTGGGGACTTGTCTGGAGCCTGTGCCTTCCCCAGGGGAGAGGTGAAGCCCAACTCAGGTGGAATCCCTCCCTCAAGGAATTCAGACACCAGGGCTTGGTAATTTGAAGCCATTAAAACCAGCCTACAACCTCTCCTCTGTCTCCACCACACCTCCAGAAGGGAGAGTCCGCCAAAGTTAAAGGTACCGCATCATCTTACGCTGGTGGGACCTGCAGGCAGACAAGTGCCACATACTGGGCAGGATAAGAAAACCAGAGTCCAGAGACTTCACAGGAAAGCCTTTCAACCTGCTGAGTCTCACCCTCAGGGAAAACCAACACAGGTGACTCTTTCCTCCTGATAGGAGGCCAGTTTGGTCTGGGAAAATCTGGCTGGGGTCTATAATATCTAAGTAGACCCTCCTAAGGGTTGGTGGGGGAAGGCACCATACAAGCAGGGCAAGAAATAGAAAACAAGAACTGAAAAACTCTTCTCTGTTAAACAAAACTTAAGCTAGAGGTCCAGATAAAGCTGAACTGAATGTCAAAGAACAGATAGAAAACAAATGCATCCAGTAAGAAAACCCTAGGTAAAAGAAGTGAAAGCAATCTGCAGAATAAACTAATTAAGGTAATTAAATGCCTAGACACCAGCAAAAAATAACAAATCACACTAGGAAAAGTGAAGATATGGCCCAGTCAAAGGAACAAACCAACCATTCAAATGACATACAGGAGCTGAAACATTTAATTCAGAATATACGAACAGACATAGAAAACCTCATCAAAAACCAAATCAATGAATTGAGGGAGGATATAAAGAAGGCAAGGAATGAACAAAAAGAAGAAACTGAAAGTCTGAAAAAACAAATCACAGAACTTATGGGAATGAAAGGCATGGTAGAAGAGATGAAAAAAACAACAGAAGCCTACAATGGTAGATTTCGAATGACAGAACATAGGATTAGTGAACTGGAGGACGGAACATCTGAAATCCGGCAAGAAAAAGAATATATAGGGAAAAAATGGAAAAATATGAGCAGGGACTCAGAGAATTGAAAGATAATATGAAGCACACAAATATACGTGTTGTGGGTGTCCCAGAAGGATTAGAGAAGGGAAAAGGAGGAGAAAAACTAATGGAGGAAATTATCACTGAAAATTTCCCAACTCTTATGAAAGACTTAAAATTACAGATCCAAGAAGGGCAGCATACCCCAAAGAGAATAGATCCAAATAGACATACTCCAAGACATTTACTAATCAGAATGTCAGAGGTCAAAGAGAAAGAGAGAATCTTGAAAACAGCAAGAGAAAAGCAATCCATCACATACAAGGGAAGCCCAATAAGACTATGCGCAGATCTCTCAGCAGAAACCATGGAGGCGAGAAGACAGTGGGATAATATATTTAAATTATTAAAAGAGCAAAACAGCCAACCAAGAATTCTATATCCAGCAAAATTGTCCTTCAACAATGAGGGAGAAATTAAAACATTTTCAGACAAAAAATCACTGACAGAATTTGTGACCAAGAGACCAGCTCTGCAAGAAATACTAAAGGGAACACTAGAGACAGATACGAAGACAGAAGAGAGAGGTGTGGAGAAGAGTGTAGAAAGGAAGA
>PVIY010052458.1:0-15175 GCA_004026745.1 Myrmecophaga tridactyla
TTCTTGTTGAACTCAGAAAAAGTGTGTGGTTCAAATTTGTTTACCAGGAAATTTTAAGTTCTCACCACTAGAAACTTAATCCAATACCCTATCAATCATCCTAATGGAGACATTTTAGAAAGCATAAGTCAGAGCCTTGGTTTTAAAGGATGTGACGGGATGTTTAAAATCACAATGAAGTATGATTGAATTCAGTAGGTTTAAGGCTATGCCTCAATGGTGGTGTCTACTGCTCTGTTGCCATAGTGGGAGGGAGGGGAAAATGGCGGGTGAATTGAAAGAGGGAAGGCCAGGGGGCTCTGTCTGCTTTCCCTTTGGGTCATCTTCAAATAAAGTAGATAGGCTTATATTTGTTTTGATTCCGTATAAATCTCAAAATAATAACAAGGTTCTGTTGTTAAAAACATTTAACGTGGCCTAAGAAACTGGTGGTCAAGAGGGCTAGGGAAGGGCATGCAGGCTCATCTGGAACACCAGAGAACATTCCACGGCAGTAATGGATGAGCTGGGTGAGATTTAGAGGTAGAGAAAAAGAGATGAGGACTTTCTCCATAAGCTACTTTTTATACTGGCTTTTATGAGTTCCATATTCTGCATGTTAACTCCAGGGCAAATTGGCTGTTTTTGGAACATTACTAATTTCTTTTGGTACTTATTAAATATTCATGTTAATAGAAAAAAAATTCATATTATTCTTTATATATTTTAACACAGTATCCAATACTAAGTATGTGCTTCTTTAATTGCATCTGATAATGAGCCAAGGCACATGAATGAACATGAAATGGATGGTGCAGGAATCTGATTTGCAGATGGTAGCTGTAAGGGATATTTGCATAATAAAGAATTTGGGAGCTGAGAGGTAAAAGTGCATCTGGGATCTAATTCAGTCAGGAAGAGCAGACAGGGATGTGTGCTCTTTAGATAATGACAGTCCTGAGAAGGATGTGGCAATGAAACTAGAGAAGTTACACAGTTCAGAGATACTGCGAATTAAGTCAGGATTTATTCTTTTTTCCAAATATCGACAAATTCAGTTTTATCCTTGTGAGTAAACAACTTGAGTTGCTTGTGTTTTTTTGTAAAAGTTTTAAAGTTATTTATATTATCCCAGTGACATTGTGTCAAAATGAAACTATTCTTACATTTGTGCCAGACAAAACTGTCAAATATTCTGCATAATCAACGGTAAAAGGGATTATTAGAAACCTTGGTATCTGTTTATCTGCAGTTTTCTTTAAAGAATTGTATTTTTCTAATCTGTTGTTTTCTTCTTTTAACAGTAAGCAAAGATATTTCTATACTTTTATTTTAACACATATTGCAAAATGCTGATTTTTACTTTTACTGTGCTCTTAAGGTATAATTAAGTAGTGTACCACTAAGCTTTTGTATAATTCATAAGTTTGCATCTTTTATATTTTTGGAAGCATGGTGGGATTAAGACAGGGAAGAGAAAATGTAAAAGCAAAATAAGAATAAATTTTCTTTGTTATTTAATATGTGAGGATGAATTGCTTTTAATTATATGTATTTACTTATCCTAAAGTAACAATTTATTTAATGAACTATAAGCAGAAGCAATACAGTGTTCCAAATATTATATATCAATAATATATTAATATAAGTACTTAAAATAATCATTTGGAAAACATACACAACTTATTAGGACTGTAGAGTCATTTATAGAATATGGACACCTGTGTCCATGGTAATCCAAGACAAGTGAGGTCCTTAAAGTTATTATGTATTAAGAAAATGACAGGTCTATAGGAATTAGAAATCTTCTACACACAAGATATATATGCAGATATTTGTAACTCCCTGCCCTCCTGGTAGCCTGCAGTTCCTTGAAGCTCTTGGTAACATCATGGAGACAAAGATCTGTCTAGAAACATTATCCTCTCTATGAAGCCAGTAGGTGTTGCTCAGAGAAATTCACACCAAAGTTTAGAAAAATCTGGATCTTTCTCCACATTGCAATTCTCTAATTTCTTCTCTGTAAGTGTTCTAAAGAGCCTCCAGTCTTTGATTACGTTGTGCCAACTTGGCCTCTTTTATATGATTTCCTAGCATTCTGCACTCCCGGCTCCTTGCTGGGCATCAGCAAGTGGTGCTCTATTGTGTCTGGTGTTTGGACCTTCACCTCTCTGATTAGCATTGCTGAAGGGTTTGGCCATCTCCAGATAGGTGAGAGCAGGACAGTTTAGAAATCTAGCCTGTTGGAAAGAGAGTTTAATACTTTGGGAGGCAGAATTTCACTTACATTTCAGTACAGTGTCTTGAATGTAACGGCATTTGACATGTATTCAGATGATTCATTGCCATTCAAAGCATTTATTGGCAATTCCACTTCATTAGGCCTTTGTAGGCCATGGAATAGTATTGCTTTTCAATGTTAAAATTGCTGTGAGCGGTGAAGTGGTTTATGAGATTTCTCTTTGGTTAACAACATTCTTACTCTACATATTTCAGAGAATTGGAAAATAGAGCCAAGTGAATGAAAACTGTTCTTTGGAGCAGGATTAATAAAAACCTTTGATTTTGAGAGGAGTTGTTTTTCCCAGGCAATTGGGCAAGATAACTATTAAGCCAATTATTTTATAAATGGAAAATTGCTGTTTGCTTTTTAGTTGAAGAGATTTTATAAACCACTTTTATAAACTTTCATTTAAAGAAAAGTTAACTTGCACATTTTCACTCCCCCCTGCTTCTTGATCTATACAGAAAACACATTTGTTGGAGAACTTTTCATTGAAATACAGTACTCACGCAGAAAAGTATACAGAGCATACATCTAGCTTGATGAATTTTTACAAACTGAACACCACTAGCATCTCAAAGCTCCCTGCCTCATGACCCAACTATATGCTGAATAGAAGAAATTTATCTTAAATTCAAAGACAAAAGTGGACTGAAGTGAAAGGATGGGAAAAGAAAGTATGCTATGCAAGCAGTAATCAAAAGAGAGCTGGGGTAGCTGTACCAATATTGGATAAAATAGACTTTAGATAAAAAACTATTATGAGAGACATAGAAGGTCACTATATCTTGATAAAAAGGTCAATTCAGCAAATCATAACAATTATTACTATATATGTCCCCAATAGATGAGCCCCAAATATTGACAGATTTAAAGGGAGAAATAGACAGTTCTTCATAAACAGGAGACTTCAATACACCACTTTCAATAGTGGATAGAGATCTAGATAGATGATCAATCAAGAAAAAAGACTTGATTTATACTATAAACTAACTAGAATCTATCTGTATATCTATACATATATATATAAGTGTATGTGTGTTAATTTGCAAGCTGCCGGAATGTGATATACCAGAACTGGAATGGCTTTTAAAAAGGGGAATATAATAAGTTACAAGTTTACAGTTTTAGCCTGTAAAAATGTATTGAGGGAGGGTGGGCCACTGTGGCTCAGCAGGCAAGAATGCTTGCCTACCATACCAGAGGACCTGGGTTCGATTCCCGGTGCCTGCCTATGTAAAAAAAAAAAAATGTATTGGGGGAAAGATACCTTAAGTCAAGAAAGGCTGATGGGTCAGGAACACCTCTATCAGCTGGGCACTAGTGTGGTTGGCATATGCTGGTCCCTAGCTCCTGGGCTCCATTGTTTCAGCCTCGGTTCTTGTGGGAGTTTCTCACTCTGTTTCTCTGGGGCTGGCTTTCATCTCTTGGATTCCCTTGGCTCTCTCCAGGTTCTGGCTTGCTTAATGTATATCATGGTGATATCTGCTGGGCTCCAAGCATCCCCAAACATCCACGTTTCTGTTGCCAAAGTGTCAGCATCTTGTCAGCTCTGTTCTGAAGTTTCTGTCAGCTCTGTTGTTTCTGGCATTTCTGTCCCTCTCAAAATGTTTCCTCTTTTAAAAGATTCCAGTAAACTAATCAAGATTCCCCTGAATGGGTGGAGTCACATCTCCATCTAATGGAGATAATCTAATCAGAAGTTTCCAACCTACAGTATTGAATTAGGAATAAAAGAAATGGCTGACCTCTCAAAGATCAGGATTAAAACGTGGCTTTTCTGGGGGTACATAATACTTTCAGACCAGAATAATATGTATTTATCACTCCACCCAATGGCAGCAAAACACACATTCTTCTATAGTGCATCTGAATCTACTTCCAAGATAGAACATATGTTAGTTCACAAAACAAGTCTCAATAAATAAAAAAAAATTGAATATTGAAATCATGCAATATTTCTTCTCCTACCACAATGGAATGAAGCTAGAAATAAATAACAGAAGGAGAACTAGAAAATTCACAAATATTTGGAAATTAAACATATGGGTCAAAGAAAAAATCACAAGGGACATTAAGAAATATCTTTTGGGGCGGGCCACGGTGGCTCAGCAGGCAGGAATGCTTGCCTGCAATGCCAGAGGACCTGGGTTCGTTTCCCGGTGCCTGCCCATGTAAAAAAAAAAATATATATATATATATATATCTTTTGGTGAATTAAAATGAGAATACAGCACACCAAAATGTATGAGATGCAGCAAAAGTGGTCCTAGGAGGGAAATTTATGGCCCTAGAAGCTTACATTATAAAAGACAAAAGATCTCAAACAGAGACTTAACCTCAAAGCTGGAGGATCTAGAAAAAGAAGAACAATCTAAACCCAGAGAGAGAAGAAGAAAGGAAACAGCAAAAATTAGAGAAGAGATAAATGAAATAGATAATTAAAAAAACAATGGAATCAATGGAACTAAAAGTTGGTTCTTTGAGAAGGTCAATAAAATCAACAAACTTTTAGCTCAACTGACAAGGAAAAAAGATGCAAATAA
Organism: Myrmecophaga tridactyla; assembly: GCA_004026745.1. Lineage (NCBI taxonomy): Eukaryota > Metazoa > Chordata > Mammalia > Pilosa > Myrmecophagidae > Myrmecophaga > Myrmecophaga tridactyla. Next base: position 4,810 of record PVIY010052458.1, read on the forward strand.
CTAAAATGAGAAATGAAAAGTGGGGCATTACTACCAACCACAGAGGGAAAAAAGATTATAAAAGGATACTATGAATGACTGTAGCCAACAAATAAGATACCTAGATGAAGTGGACAGATTCCTAGAAATGCACAAACCACATACATGGATTCCAGAAGACATGGAAGATCTCAATAAACCAATAATTGGTAAAGAAGTGGACAGATTCCTAGAAATGCACAAACCACATACATGGATTCCAGAAGACATGGAAGATCTCAATAAACCAATAATTGGTAAAGAGACGGAATCAGTAATTAAAAACCTCCATAAAAGCTTAAGAGATGGCTTCACAGGAGATTTCACCAAACATTCTAAGAAGAATTAACACTAATTCTGCTCAGTCTTTTCCAAGAATTGAAGATGAGAGAACACTTTCTACCTCACTCTATGATGTCTTTGCTTCTAATAGCAAAGTCAGATAAAGATACTACAAGAAATGAAAATTAAGACCCAAATCCCTTAAGAATATAAATGCAAAATTCCTTTAAAATATTAGCAAACCAAATTCAACAGCACATTAAAAGAATTGTATACCATGATCAAATGGGATTTATCCCATGTATTCAAGGATGGTTCAATATAAGAAAATCAATAAACGTAATACACCACACCAATAGAACAAATGAAAAAAATGGCCATCTCAATTGATGCAGAAAAGGAGGCATTTGACAAAATCTAGCATCCCTTCTATTATTACATTCTTAAAAATAATAATAGAAGGAATCTTCCTCAACATGATGAACATATATATAAAACCCCAGTTAACATCATACTTATTGATGAAAGACTGAAAACTTTCTTTCTAAGATCAGGGCCACGACAAAGATGCCCACTGTCACCACTATTGGTCAACATTGTATTGGAAATTCTAGCCGAAGCAATTAGGCAAAGAGAAAATAATAGGCATCCATTTCAGAAAGAAAGAAGTAAAACTTCCCTATTTTCAGATGACATGATCCTATATATATATAGAAAATCCTGATAAATCTACAACAAAGTTACTAGAATTAATAAATTAATTCAGCAAAGGCAGTGGGAAGGGTACAAGAGAAACATATAAAAATCAATATATTTCTATATACTAGCAATGAAAAATCTGAAGAGATAATTAAGAAAAATATTCCCTTTATGATAGCCATTAAAAGAATCAGACATCTAGGTATAACCAAGGCTATAAAGGACTTGTACATGGAAAACTACAAAATATTGTTGACAGAAATCAATGAAAACCTAAATAAATGGTAGGCTATTCTATGATCATGGATTTGAAGACTAAATATTGATAAAAAGTTAATCTAATTAGAAAGATTTACAGATACAATACAGTCCCAATCAATTCCAATAGCTTTCTTTGTAGAAATGGAGAAGTTAATTATCAGATTTATTTGGAAAGGTAGGGGTCTGAAATAGCCAAAATCATCGTGAAAAAGAAGCATGAAGCTGATGGGCATGCTTTCTGATTTTTAAACGTATTACAAAGCTACAGTAATCGAAACAGCTTAGTACTGGCTACAGAAAGTAAATGTCAGTTAAAAGTTCCACAGAAAGTTAATATAGAGCTACTATAACCCCCAGAAATCCAACTTCTAGGTATATGTCCACAAGAATTGAAAGCAGGGACTTGAACAGATGTTTGCCCACTGATGCTCATAACATTATTCACAATTGTCAAAAGATAGAAGCAACTCAAGTGTGCATCAGCCAATGAGTAGATAAACAAAATGTGGTATATTCATACAATAGAATGTTATTACTCAACTGCAAAAAAAAAAAGAATGAAATTTGGATACATATGACAACATGGATGAACCATGAAAACATCATGTTGAATGAAATAAGCCAGACACAAAAGGACAAATATTATATAATCTCACTGATATGAAATAATTGCAACAAGCAAATTCATAGATTCAGTAACAAGAACACAGATCATGAGGGGCCAATGTGGAAGTAGAGAATAGGGAGTTAGTGTTCAAACTGTACAAAATTTATGTTTGGTGTGATGGAAAAGTTTTAGTAATAAAGGCTGTGATGGTAGTGTAATATTATGATTGCAATTAACCCCACTGAATTATATATTTGAATGTGGTTACAGGAGAAAATTCCAGTTTGTATATTTGTTACTGGAATAAAAACTTACAAATAAACTATAGGCCTGTCAAGGCAATGAACCCTTATGTAAATTATGGGCTATAGTTTAATAAAGTGTGGAGTTAGATTCTGGTGTCAACTTGGCTAGGTGAAGGCACCTAGTTCCGTTGCTGTGGACATGAGCCAAAGGTATATGAACCTCATCTGTTGCTGATTACATCTGCAGTCGGCTAGGAGGCGTGCCTGCTGCAATGAGTGATGCTTGATTTAACTGGCTGGTGCTTAAATGGGAGAGCTCAGCGTAGCACAGTCCAAGCAGCTCAGCATACCTCATCTCAGCACTCACAGCTCAGCCCAGGCCTTTGGACATGTAGAAAGAAGTCACCCCGGGGAAAATTGTTGGAACCCAGAGGCCGGAGAGAAGGCCAGCAGAGACCATCCTGTGCCTTCCCACATAAGAAAGAACCTCAGTTGAAAGTTAGCTGTCTTTCCTCTGAAGAACTAACAAAATAAATCCCTTTTTATTAAAAGCCAATCCGTCTCTGGTGTGTTGCATTCTGGCAGCCAGCAAACTAGAACAGTAAGATTATAAAAATATTGTTTCATCAATTGTAACAAAGATAGCACAGTAATGCAAAGGGTTAATTATAGGTTAAATATAACTGTGCATGCAAAGGAAGATATATGAGAACTCAATATTTTCAACATGATTTTTTTTGTAGTCTACAAGTTTCCTAAAAATACATACATTAAAAAGTGAATGATCTTGTCCCACCCCTAACACACACACACACGAACCCTCCCAAACAAATTATCTTAGTTCTCAATTACCTGAGCCAGTTGGTTTGCCCAGATTTTCCTTTTGTAATTTTCTGGGGGGTGCAGAGATGCTATCGGTAGACTTTTCCCCATTAATCAGAACAAGTTCTGCCTTTAAAATATATTTTAGAAAATATATATATATTTTAGTTTACTACAAAGTCTATATTTTGTTCATGATTTACAGGTATTCTGGAAGAAGTGGTTATTTATATGTTTATATTGTGGCATGCATCTTTGATGTTTTTCATAATTCTATTTTTCATTGCAAGATTGAAAAACAAAGTGTTCTCTCTATCAAATTAGATTTCTAGCATTCTTTCATGCTCAAAAGTGCATGTCTGTTGACCATTCCAGAATTTTGTCTTTCTGATAAAAAAAAAAATCCAGGAGGACACATTCTGATATCTTCTTCTTTATTTTCCATTGCCTTTGTGTTTCCTTTGCCATGTTGCACTCTATGTATTTTCAACTTAATGTCATTCTGCTTATTAGTTACTTATTTTGAAACAAAGAATAGGGTCAATTTTTCATATTTTTCTAGAAGTATTTTATTAGATAGATATTTCTAGGTAATAAAAACTTAAGTGTTAACTGTGAAATTCTTACAAAAGTTTGAAAAAGTTTGAGATGTCTGTTTCTGCTTTATATACAGTTAGATGAGACTATGAATCCCACAACTTGATTTTACATGCAGTGATCCTTCAATAACTAATCTCTAACAAAAACAGAACCATTTGGTTTGTGGTATCTTTTACCATGGAAAAATCTGTAATATAAAACTAGCAAAATATATCCAGCTTTTCCTTTATGGCTTTTGAGTTTCCTATTTACACTTAGATCTTCTCCACACCGAATTTATAAAACAGACTTCTATATTTTCTTCTAATATTTTCCTTAAAATTAGAAATAAGTAGGAATCCAACTTTGTTTCCTTCTAGATGGACAATCAATTATAGCACCATTTATCAATTTAGCCACTGATTTTCACTGTTATATTAAAGCCCATTAAATACTGGATCTTTTTGCCAATGCTCAACCATGTACAGCTAATATATTTATACATTCCTGTGCCAATACCATATTTTCTTCTTAAAAACTTTCATTTTTATTTCCAACTACTTTCAAACTTACAGGACATTTACAAAAATAATGCAAAACTCATATCAACAGCACCAACATTCTTTTTCACTCAGATAACCAGATCTACAATTTTAACATTTTTGTCAAATGTGCCACTTCATATTCTCTCTCTCTCTCTCTGTGTCTCTCATCTCTCAGTTATTTTCTAAACATTAAAATTAAAAAAATATTTTTACTGAAATATCTTTACACACATACAGTCTATCCAAAGTATACAATCAATGGCTCACAGTATCATCACGTAGTTGTGTATTCATCACCATGATCATTTCTAGAACTTTTGCATGACTTCAGAAAAAGAAATTAAAAGGAAAAAGAAAAAACTCATACATCCCGAACCACTTACCCCTCCCTCTCGTTGGCCACTAGTATTTCAATCAACCCAATTTTTTTTTTTACCTCTTATCCCCCCGTATTATTTATTTATTTGTTATCCTTACTTTTACTCATCTTTCCATATTCTAGATGAAAGGAGCATCAGACACAAGGTTTTCACAATCCCATGATCATATTGTAAAACTATATAATTATACAGTCATCTTCAAGAATCAAGGCTACTGGAACACAGTTCAACAGTTTCAGGTACTTCCCTCCACCCACTCTAATACACTCTAAACTAAAAAGGGATATCTATATAAGGCATAAGAATAACCTTCAGGATAACCTCTCGACTCTGTTTGAAATCTCTCGGCCACTAAACTTTACTTTGTCTCATTTCTCTTTTCCCTCTTTTGGTGAAGAAAGCATTCTCAATCCCATGATGCTGGGTCTCAGCTCATCCCGGGAGTCCTGACCCACATTGCCAGGGAGACTTACACCCCTGGGAGTCATATTCCACATTGAGGAAAGGGCGGTAAGTTCACCTGCTGTGATGGCTTAGAGAAAGAGACCACACATGAGCAACAAAACAGGTGTGACTCTTGGGTATAATTATCAGTGGGCTTAGCTTCTCCTTTGCAGGAATAAGTTTCATGGGGGCTAACCCCAAGATCGAGGGCTCAGCCTATTGAATTGGTTGACCCCTCTGCTTGCGAGAATATCAGGAATTCCCCAGATGGGGATGCTGAATTTTTCTTCCTTTCTCCCTAGTTTCCAAGGGGCATTACTCTGGAATATATCAGGGCATCTCACCACCTGTACAAACCAACAAGATTTCATGCCCTAGTCAAGATTCCATGTAATTATGTCATTTGAATAAACTGACTGTACAATTTAAATTAGATAATATGCTGCCTAAAATATAAATTTTGCACCAAATAAACATCTCTCCCTTTGGTCTCACACAGAGGTTGAAGTTTGAAGATATGGGCCATATCATCATTTACTCAGTATTCTGATACTTTAGTCCTATCCAGATCAGCTAGTTGAATTCTGATCACTTTTCCAGCTTTTTAAACAGTTGCTGTATGGGGAAATGCTGACTTTCACAGCTTCAGTGCTCTCCTGGCTTCTGGTGGTGGCCGGTGAGCCATGGCATTCCTTGGTTTGTGGTGACATAACTCAATCTTTTCCTCCCTCACATGCCCGTCTCTTGTTGCCTGTCTATCTATGTCCAAATTCCTCTCCTTATAATGACATCAGTCACATTGTATTAGGAGCCACCCTGATTCCATTTGGCTTCACCTTAACTAATAACAATAATTCAATCTGAATTGTCATTGGGGCTCTCTCGCTCACACTCATCTTGAACAAAACATGGCGTTCGGGGGAGGTCCCTAGTGATTTACCATCACGGGCATCACTGAGCTCACATGAGTGGCTGCTATCTGATAGCAGTGGGTTTCTCTTCCACGGGGAAGCCCAGTAAACTCTGCGAAGGCTGTGAACCCAAGTCCATATCTAGCCCCTCAGGTGTACCACACAGCCACCCCCCTTCCTAAATCTCTTCTTACCTCCTGGAACGATGGGAGGGAACAAGTTGTTGGTCGCAGTCGCAAGTGTGAACTTCCAGATCTTCCTTCCCATCCTCTACTTCTGAACGAACCCATCCTCTGTTCTCTTTACCACAAAAGACTTGTCTCTCTTTCCCCTTCCTGGCACGAATCTTTCAAGGAATGCCAGGAAGACAGATCATCTGCCAGCCAATTATCCTTTCTGCTCTACAGGACAAACATCCTGTGATGTAAGAAAGCATAAAGTGGCTGCATTCGTATTGGAGTGGTTGTGGATGGGAAAAAAACACATCAGGGCAAAATATGAATTAATATTTCAATCCATTATCCTGTCTCTGAACCTTTATCACAGCACCCTCCCCTCATAACCTGAACTATCTGATAAAGGAAGAAAAGGGCTATTACTAATTTACTGCCCAATTTGTGGGTCAGGGACTATCCCAAAAACTCCATCAGTGGCCTAACCTTTATAATCTTATAACCTGAAGCTTGAAGGAGGAAAGAAATTTAAATTGCATGAATGATCGTTCATTTGCTTTAAAACGATCTCTTCTTTATATTCATATTCTTCATTTTATTTTGTGATCCTTCTAAACCCTTCACACTAGCTGTATCCTTTAGGAAGTCAAAGAAATGAAATCATCTCTCCACTCCCAAGGATGGGATGAGAGTGAGATGGGAAGATTTGGCTTGAATAATAGGCAAATAAATATTGCTTTTGATAACTAACCAGTGGAGACATGCCTAGAGTCTTGAAAATAATGTCTTCTCAATTATTAATTTATAATTAAATTAAAAACACTATTTTACTGAAAATGACAAGTGACATTCCCACACACACTGGAAAGTATCTCAGTGCATCCAATGGATGCACCAGTCTTCACTTAAACAAGCACGTGTTTATTGGGAGACTTGGCCCCGTCGAGGATGGAATGGTTCTTTGCCTGTCAGGTCTTAATTTTCCTGTGTACATAAAACTCAGTATTATTTGGTTAAGAAATTGAAAGTTGTTTTTTTTTTCCTGTCAGTATTTTCTTAACTATAATCATGTTATATTGGAATTATATTTTTCTCATTTTTAATTTCAATCTTAGAAAACTTTTGGGAAACTTTTAACATGTTTTTACATGAATTTACACTTTTACACTGAATTTACCATGTGCAACTAGGGGTCTCTAAAACTCTTCTTACTTTGTACTTTCTAAGTGGCCATGGAGAAATCTCTTATGGGCACTGAAAGAAACTCCTGAGTGAAAAAGCACAGAATAAAGGATTTCAATGCACGTTGGCAATATGACAGTTCCTTATTACATTTCAAATAGTCTCCCTTTTCATACGATGGGGCAAGTATAATTTATTTTAAAGCTGTCACCATTAACAACTAATCATTCACTCAATTCTCAGTATTTGATGAGTTGTGGGGCTTTTGTTTTGTTTTTGCATTTGGGGAAAGGGACCATACCAGCCTTTCTGTGTTGGAATTTATGCTCTAGCGCCACCTACTGGGAAGCGGTTTACAGTGCCCCCAAAAAACCCAAACCTAAAATCTTTTGATCCTGTCTCCTCAAATTTTTCAATCATCGTCCTGTTCCTTTTTCCTCTCTCCTCCTATTTCCTATTATCTCTCTGTTCATTTTTCTTTTTCTCCCTTTCCTTAGAAATATTCTGGCTTTCTTCATATAATTTTCATACACAACTCTCTAAAACATCTATTTTAAGGACACATGGACTGACTGAGATGAGATAAAAAGAAGTTCGCGTTAGGTCAAGAGCCTTTATCTTAAAAAAATGATGGTTCATTGATAATTCGATTTAGATCGGCATTAGAGTTATGGTATTTAATATTTCCAGCCTGGAATTCGTTGAATCTTAACTCATCTACTAACTATTTATGTGACTGCCTCACTTCCCTAAGCATTTATTTTCTTACTTGAAAAAAAGTGGTGCTAATTAAAACGTAACTCACCCGAATAAGGTGAGAATTGAATGATATATAATGCATGTAAACTATTCAGAAGAGCACGTTTCAGGCAGTAAATGTGCAATGAACATTTTCCATTGTTATTAGCCCACTGAGGACAAAGTCCGTGTTTTCATTCACCTCTATAGCCTTAGAGTGCATAGCAGAGAATTCATATATGGCAGGAACTTGAGAAATGCCTTTTTGGATTAAATATTTGGAAACTACAGGCTGGTATGTAAATGAAAAATGTTACTCTCCCCATTCCTGAAATTTAAAAAATATCTTGGAAGCATTTAATAGATGTTCCTTATAATAATACGTATCAGAAAATATAAGTATAGTGAAGTAGAAACATTACTACCATGCCCAAGAGTCAGTCAGTCTGCTAATTAGTTCATAGATACTATTTCATTCATTAGACAGAAGGTCCAGAATCTCAATGCCTGTTCTCAGTTTTATGACTACCTTTCTAGGTAAAATGTGAGTACTGCTTCCTAGAGCTTAGTTTCCTTAAGCGAGGTTTGGACTACAACCATCTCTGAAGTTTCTTCCAGCTCTGTCATCCTTACTATGATTCTGCCAACCTTGTGATGTCTTGAAGTGGTATAATCTAGGCATTTATACAGCTGATGATCTGTTTCTCTCCCCTTGAAAATGAAAGGAACAAATGCTGGCTTTATAGATAACTAGAACAACGAGATGTGTCAGAGGTCAACTAGTTGACCCTTCACTCACATCTAATTCCTAAAAAAAGGACAAAGAGAAGTGAAATGTTCTATCCAAGGTCACAACAATAATAAAGGCAGCAAAATTAAAAGTTTAATCCAGAAGGTTGGGGAGAGAGGTGACAGATACAGCCTTTGCATACTTTAGGTTCTCCGTAACAGGAACGGGGGAGAATGCAGAGTGAGGGTAGAGCTGAGTAAATCTAAGAAGGCTGAGATCATCCAGTTCAGAACACAGATTTTCAGAAATGTACTGATGTACACCACACTGGGGAGGTTTCTGAAAGAGGAAATCCTCTTTCCTTTTTATTTAAATTCATATTTAAATTACAACGTGGGAAGTTTAGGAAAAAATGCAAAAAAGTCACCCATAATAACTTTCATCTTCTAAAATACTACTTTTATTCATATTTTATATATTGTTATAATCATAATATGTATAAAGCAGTTCTATTATTTTATTATACTTTTTCTTATGTTGTTACATGGTCTCCACAGGTATAAAATGCTTGCAAATTGATCCAGCAAAATGATCACGTAATAATTTATGTAAACATTCTTCCATATTGCTAAACATTGTTTTGTTTTTTTTCTTTTGGAATTTTAACTAATAACCATTGCATATATGGCTTTTTCTTTGTTTTGGATTCCTTCTATCAAATAAACTACCAGCTATGGCTGTCAGATTATCTAACTGGCTTCCAGCAAAGTGTATAACATTTCACAATGTTATCTGTAATATAAAATTGTACATGTTTTGCTACATTCTCAGATGTAACAGGCAAGAACATTTATTCTCATCACTAATATATTTGGATTTATTTGTCATTTTTTGGTATATTGTTCTTTGCTTTCTCTGTTTGGTTTGTTAAGTGAAATAGTCTGTGTGGGGGCTAACTAACAAAATTAAATGTACATCTATAATTTAAGAATATAAATTAATTAATTCCTTTGCTATCTTCCAAAACAGTACTAAAACCTTAGTATTCTAACCCCAGTCAGTCACGTCCTAACTTATAAATTAATATCTTGTAATATTTTAATTCCCTTATGGCTTTTCAATCTCAGTTATTTATTATTATTTTTGTATATTCAATGCTTGCTTAGACCTATGCACAGGTTTACCAATTTCTTTGTTCGATGTTCCTTCTTGAAACAATTCCTCCTTTGGGGTTCAAATTTCTTTTGCCTGAGGTATATCCTTTAGAAGTTTTGTAGTTGAGGTTTTGCTGTGTAAGCTCATTTAAGCTTCATTTTCCAAAGTTATCTTTATCGTGTCCTTATTTATGACACTTGTTTCATTGTTTATTTGTTGCTAATCTTCTCTCCTTTTCAGTCTTAAAAATTTGTTTTAGTCTTTGAAATGCTGCAGTTTGATTATGATCTCTCTCGTGTATTGTGTGATATAAACATATTATTTTCAATATATATTATACTATACATATTGTGCTGGTTTGAAAGGAAGTATGTCTCCTAAGAAAAGCCATGTTTTAATATAAATCCCATTTCATAAAGGTAGAATAATCCCTATTCAGTACTGTGTGCTTGAAACTGTAATGAGATCGTCTCCCTGGTTGATGATTTAGTCAAGAGTGGTTGTTAAACTGGATTAGGTGACGACATGTCTCCACCCATTTGGGTGGGTCTTGATTAGTTTCTGAAGTCCTATAAAAGAAGAAATATTTTGGAGA
>PVIY010052459.1:0-15193 GCA_004026745.1 Myrmecophaga tridactyla
TGTTGAGTGAAATAGGCCAGACACAAAAGGACAAATATGGTGCAATTTAATTTGTATGAAATACCTAGAATAAGCAAATTCATAGAAAAAGAAGATGAGAGGTTAGCAAGGGCTGAAGGAAAAGGACATGGGGAGATATTGCTTAATAGATACCTTCCGTTTGGGGTGATAAAAAATTTTGGAAGCCCAGCATTGTCAGAGGAATCAATAGCACTGAATTATATACTTAAAAATGGTCAATATGGGAAATTTTATTTTTTTATATGTTATCACAATTAAATTAAATAAAAAAACTAAATTGAAATTTAAAAACTCCTATAATCCAATGTCATGAAATTTATCCCAGGGCTCCTAAGCAAACAAAAGAAAGGGTTTCCTTGGTCCATTTACTAACTTGCAGCCCTGGAGACCACCTCCCACCAGGGCTACAGTCTCTCAGTCTGGGGTCTCCTCACTCCATGCTGCAGTCAGAGGCAGGGGACGTCTCAGAAGAGTTATGGGATGGCAGCTTTAAATCTTAAAATTGGAGCTGTTTGTTTGGGAGCAGAAAAATATGGATCTCATTTGTCACAATGTGGGAAAAGGATTCGCAGGAGAGTATTTGGAGGTTTTGTCAACTGCCAGAATACTTTAAATCAAGAATTCAAGTTTCAGTATGCAAAAAGTCTTTTTAGGCAGATTCCAAGAGTCTGAATGACTTATTAACTCTAGGATGAAGCCCAGGACATTGCATATTAATAAGCTAATGAAGGTAGTTTAGCTGACCACATTTTAAGAAATACCTGTTTAAAGTTTGAGAATTACTTTCTGGTCAGTCTTAATATGAAATTAGAGTAATCCCAAACTTTATAGAACTGACCTAGAAAGAAACCTACCTGCTTTCCCACAATTTTAGACACAGACTCATCTCATTAGTACATGCAAGTATTTTACCCTTAGGTAAATCTCTTGCAATTCTCTTTTTTTAATTCTTTCCATTTGTACTTTTTGATAATATTTACAAATGTAATACTTCTCAAATGTATAATTTATCATATTTCTACTTAGCCTATAATAAGCCACTTGGTCAAGGATTAAGTTGGTCCACAGACTAACCTTCACAACTGTCACATTTCTTCTAACCTACCATGGAAGTCCTGGTGATGTAAGGAATGCTGACAGAGACCTCCTCAACTTGGCAGCTGGTGTCCATCTCAGCAGTTAGATTGAATCACTGTCACAAGGCGGCATGGCCATTGGGGACCCACCCAGGATATCTGGATTTGTGAGCTGGTGTGTAGCCTGAAATTCTGGGGGTATAGATTCTCAGGCTGACATGGGAGGAGATAAGAAAGGGGTACAAGGCAGGCTTTGGCCAAAGGAATTATCCCAGAGTCCAGTTCCTGAAACCAGGCTAAAAGTTTTTTAAAAAATTAAAAGAAAATAAAAGAATTAACTGTGTTTCGATGCCCTTCTGCCAAGTTAGAGCCAAGGGTCAAGTATTAGCAGGCATGAATTTGACAGCTTTTTGGGAACTGCCTTGTGCTTCATTCTGTCAAAAGGAAGCACGGCATGAGCCGGAGGAGTGAGGAACTGTCCTACATGGGTTAAAGGTGCACAGTGTACCCCACTGTTGTTTCCAGACACCTAAGAAGAGGTAAATTTAGCAGTGTCCCAACAATTTTGGAATATCTGAATGTGACCGGTGTGTCTGGTAGTTTCCTTCCTGCTCTTACACTTACAGCTCCATGTGGGCAGATAAGGAAGAAAAGGAAAGTTTATGTTCCTCCCATACTTGGGATGTGAGGTTGGCAGATAAAATACAGGGAGCCCTGTTAAATTATAACTTCAGATAAACAGCAAATATTTTTGTAAGTATATCCCAAATGTTGCATAGAAAATGCTTGTACTAAAAATAATTGTTTATCTAAGATTTAACTGCATCCTTGGTTTTTTGTTGTGGTGGTTTTGCTTGGTTTTGGTTTGGTGTGTTTTCTTTTTTCTAAATCCGACAACCTTACTGTTTTATCATATTGCAGCTGCTTGCACTGTGGGGCCTGTCTCGCTGGTGGCATGAGGTCTGCCATGCCACCTGGGTGGCTGCCAGCACCTCTTGGGAAGGGAGAGGGCAACATGGGGTCCCACCTGTTCTCCATCCTGAAGGGCCTGAAGAGGTTTTGCAAATGATTATTTTGAACTTAAATATTCTTTTTTTAGACCATATTTAATCGGATTTTGATCTACGTGACTTAAGACAGAATGTTGAGGGAACTTTTTCAGCCTGACAGCCATAGCTGAATGACTTTGTCCATCTTCAGGTGGGCTAAGGTAAAGGGAGGTTTATTCCCTTCAGTCTCTTTGCTCCACCTGGTCCTGACGCCGCTGTGTGGGTTTGATGAAGTTAGTGAGTTGATCTCACTATTTAATACTATTTAAAAATAGTATTTCTGCATATTATGATAAAAGGCATTATCATCAAATAATTATTCACAAATAGTTGAAAACAGATAATGGCTTAATAAGTGAGGTAATAATTTCTATTGGGGAAACTATTTAAATATATTTAAATATAGACTATATCACCACTTTCATTGATGTCCTTTCATAGCTACAATTTTGCTTTTTAGCCTTTTAGTTTTTTTCATTTGTGCCTCTCCATGCACGTTAATCGGTCTTTCTCATTGGTATGATTTCATTTATTTAAACTGTTTTAGAATAATGTTTTAGCCTTGAAAATATTCCACACTTTGATTTGTTCATCTGAAGTCTGTGCTTCAACAAACTTTCCTCTTATTAGTGCGCGATTGCTCAAACGTCCTCAAAAGAGTTTTGGCCCTAGACTGTGAGGTTGTTTTCTTTGAAAGAGAGTGTTATTCCTTAGGAGATAAATGTTATGAACCTTTAATGGGAATTGCTAAACCCAGAAGTGACTTGCTGGCATTTTTTTTTTTTTTTTTTTTTTTTTTGTGATCTGCAGAGGAAAGAGCTAATGTTTAGAATCAATACAGTGAGCTCCTCAAGCTTGAGCTTGGAGAGGAAAGTAAGTCTCTGGCGATTCAAGTGCATCATTCTTTAGTTTAAAAGGGTGCCATTAAATAAGTCAGAGGCATGGGAGCAAAACAGATAATGCCAAAACTCAGGAAGCTTTGCCTCTGATGTCTTTTAAAAGTCTGTATTTCCTAATACACACAAATATTAGCTGCTTCCATTAGAGCAGCTTCCTGGCTACACATATCTCTTTTCCAGTGACTGAAATGAAGTTCTTTGGAAGTAGACTCAAGCGTCGAGAGCTCTCTGTTATAAAAGTTGACTTTCCCTATCTTTTCTCCAAGGAGGAAGACGGTAACATTTATCCATTGTCAATCCCTTCCTCTGTCCACATCCACTGTGCCTAGCTGATGGTGAATCAAGTCGTGGAACTCTACTAGGTGCTGTATTACTTATTATAATGCGTAATCTTCTCAGCTATGGACATCAGAATTGGACCCTTCAGTCATTCAGTGAGCAGCCACAGAACTCTCATGTGCTTCAAGTTTTCAAGCCTAGAAGTTCAGTACTTGGTCTTCTTATTCCTAAGTATTTCTTTGGAGTTATCTTAGTTGCTTAGTAAATGAGAAATTAATAAGTGTTTGGGATGTTTAATAAGTCCTTTGGACAATGATGAATCTAACCTCTGACAATGATTTATCTATTTTAGTAGATTCTCATCTTCCCTTAGGGGAGATAAGTGACATTTTGACTAGATTCTTTAACAACATTTATCATGACTATTTGGTATTCACAGCACACTGTGGGCATAAATTCTTCATGAAGTTAATTCCAATGACAGGTGAATTGTCATTATAATGCTTTGTGTCTCTCCTCCCATGGGGTGCTGATTATAGTAAATATTAAGTCGGTCAAAACGTTTTTCTTGTAAAAAAATTCATATAAACCATATGTTATATTTTTTCTTTGTCATATTTACCTTATGGCAACTATTACAACAAATGGAAGATGAAGAATAAAAGTACATTGGTAAATTACTCACACCCTGATGCTTAAACAATCTGTTTTTTTTTTAAAAAAAAGCAACAAATTCTGTTCCTTTATCTGATGTGTTTGAAGGAGAGGGAAGACAGTTGTACTTCAGTTATGTTATCTGGTTTGTGTTATTCAAGCACAAGTATGATAATCTCCCTGTACTAACCATATTTTAAAATAACTATCAGAAACTTCTTTTGAATGGAAACATAACTTTTGTATGTATTGGGAAACCAGAAAATTCGGATGACTCACTTTATTGCAGTGTTTGCTTTACTGCAGTGGTCTGAAACCACCTTCACAATATCTCTAAGGTATGCCTGTCCATTGAGTAGGTTGTCAGCCTCCTAAAATGTATCTTGTCATCATTTATAACTTTATAGGAGTTACATGGTATTTTCACAGAAGGACACAATGCTAAGGGTTTTTTACTTTTTTATTCTTTAAATCTTCTTGTCTCAAATTATTATGAAGTCCTGGCAGGCTGCGGTGGCTCAGCAGGCAGAGTTCTCGCCTGCCATGCCGGAGACCTGGGTTTGATTCCCAGTGCCTGCCCATGCGAACAAACAAACAAACATTATATATATATTATATATATTTATATTATATACATTATATATATTATATATATATATAGAATAATGTCAGACATTATTCTAAATACATGCAGGAGTGAAACAAATAGATTAAAAATCATTGTCCTCAAAGAGCTTACATACCAGTAGGAATTCCATTTGAAATGCTGCATTAGATATCAGATATTTAACATAAGTATAGTCTTTCATGAAATGCAAACCAATTTGATAACCTCTAACCAAAGTACCTGCAAAAATGAGTCAACCAGGGCGCTGGTTTCTAGAAATTCACAGCCCAGTAGGGTAAATAGACATATATAGTCAAGAATTAAAATACAACGGCACAACAATAGAAGTGAATATTGACATAGCACAGAGAAAATTTAACTAACTGCAGGACGTGTTGGAATCAGGGTGGGAGGTAGTTAGAAAAGGGAGAGTCAGGAAAGCTTCTCCTAAGATGTGACCATGTCTGTGAATACCTAATGATTCCTTAAAACACTCCTAACTTGACTTTTTAAAGGGAAAATTGTGAGACAGTATTTATGCTGGTACTCATATTCGTTTATTCTTTAGTCTTTGAATATTTTAGCATTTCTTCCTGAAGCTTGAGGAAAATCAATAGGGAGATTATTAGCATGATGAAGTAACATCCAAGATAAAAGTTAATATAATAGTAACATTTATTTCTAAAGGCTCTATCTTTGGAGGTATTGATGGAGCAGTCCAATTATGAGCTTAGCTGCAAGAGCTGATATAGATTTCACATTCATTCAGTTGACCATACTTTTGTTCAGGGTTTCTATGCATCTTCTAAAGAATTGCATGCATGACTAATTAGCCTTTCAGATGAATTCTTTTCAGGGTAATAATAGCAATGACATTAAAGCATCTCTGCACGTTTCCATGAATTCCTTCGTATGGTTGGGTCTGTGGTGTTTGATGTTGCTGAAAGGCATGTTCTCAGAGTCCATTCTGTCCAAATGCACCCAGTCTGGCTACAGAGTTGTATTCTTAACCACTATAATATACTGTTTCTGAAATACAAAATGAACACTTTTATCATAGGATTATTTTGAGAACTTTAAATATCAGAAATTACCATATATCAGCTATTAGATATGTGTTTGCATGTTAGATACAGATTCCATATCTAATGATGGAGCCACCACTGCCTTTGAATCTCATTTGGCTCACATACAGCCACTGAACGCACACCCTTTCCTTGATGATTCTCAACTCCTTTCCTTGATGAAGTTTCACTTCACTAAATCCTGAGACACTGTCCAGATGTTGAGCTTTTATTCCCTTTTTAAAAACTATGTTCTCATGTTCCTGAGTGCTAGCCCTCTATCTTTCAGTGACTCCTGAAGCCATTTCTTCATTCATTCAGCAAATGTTTATTAAGTACTTAAGTGACAGGTGCTACAATCAAAGCAAGAGTTATGAGAGTATACCCACAGACATAAAGTCCACTAAGACCAAGTCAACTCATAAATGATTTCTGAGTTGTGATGAGTTGTATAAAGGAAACAGCAGGTTGCTGTGATAAAGAATAACAGTTAATTAATTCCTTAATCCTGGAAGGCTTCTCTGAGGAGATGACATAAGCTGAGACTTCCAGGATTAGAAAGAGGCAGTAATGCAAAAAGCCTGAGGGAGAAGATTCTAAGCAGAAGGACCAGCTTGTGCAAAGTACCTAGTGAACAGGAGCACATCCAGAAATCTCTCACAAGGCCATGGCAGCTATCATGTAGTGAGACGGGGATAGTGGCTTAAGGTGAAATAGGTGGTGCAAGGATTTTACAGGACGTCTTAAACCCAGATAAGGAGTTCTTGGTGCATGGAAATCTATAGAAAAGTTTTAGGCAGGAGAATGACGTTGTCATTTTTATGTCCAATGATCACTTTAACTCCTTTGGCAAGACTGAACAATAGAAGAGCAAGAGTGGAAGGAGGAGCTGCATTTAGAAGGCACTAATTCCATTTAGAAATGATGGTGGCCTGGATTAGGCGAGTTGAAATGGGTGTAGAAAGAAGAATAGTTAAGACATGTCTTGGAAGTGTACTCAACAGTACGTGTTGATAGGTATGATGAGAGGGTTCGGGTGAAAGGTGCAGAAAAGGATGATGCTGGAAAAACCCAAAAGATGGTAAACCTTTCCCCTGACTTGAAGAATGGGAGGAGATCCAAGTGGGAAGCAGATTTGGGTGGAAAGATCCAGAGGTGAGTTTTGGACATGCTAAGCTTTGAGTTGCCTATAAGACATCCGAACAAAAATGTCAAGTAAGCAGTTGGCTCAATGGGCCTGGAACTTAGAAGATCTAAATCAAGTGACAGAGTATAAAGCTAAATAAGAGGAGGGCTGAAGGTCACACCTGGGGCACAAAACATTTACAGAATGGCAATACTCTGTTCTGCCCAGGCATAACTGCTTTTCCTCTGCTACCTGCTAGAAAGGGGCAGAAATAGCCTGGCCACCTACCCTGCCTTCTTCCAGTGGCTCCACAAAATCACTGGTAGATTCTTCAGATGGAAAGAAATTAATTCAACCATGGAGTGGGCTGAATGGTGGCCCCCAAAAAGTTATGTCCACATCCTAGTCCCTGGAATATATGAATGTGACTTTATTTGGTTAAAAAAAAGAAAAAAGGATATAGATATAATTAAGTTAAGGATCTTGAGATGAGATTATCTGGATGGGCCCTTAATCCAATGACAAGTGTTTTTATAAGAGACAGAAGAGAAGACACAATAAGGAGGAGAAGACCATGTGAAGACAGGGATAGGTCCCACTTGTGCAGCCACAAGTCAAGGAACATCTGGAGCCACCAGAAGCTGGAAAAGGTAAAGAAAGTTATCTCCCTTAGAGCCCCCGGAGGAAGTGTTGCCCTGCTTACATCCTGATTTCAGACTTCCACCCTCCAGATTCAAGAAAATAAGTTTCTGATGTTTTAAGCCACCAAGTTTGTGGCAGCTCTAGGAAAGTAATACGTACTGCTTCTGCTCTCTAGAATCACTTTCTCTCCCACCTGGATGCAACTTCTGAGCAGGTCCTCCCAAAACCTCAATCTATGCTATGCCCCTCCCCCCACTGGTGATAACAATAAAACACTAGGATGTGTAGTCCCTCCCTATAGAACAAAGAATTATTCTACTTTGCACAGAGACAGGCTGGGAATCACCCTTCCACACACTTTTTTTCCTGAGTAAACTAGATTCTGTTGGCCTGTCCAGGAAATATCTGCCAAATAGCTCTTGGCAGAAAGACATTTTTGTCAAAGGTCACAATGATACAGCATTTAGTAGGTGTGCTGGTTTGAAAGGATGTATGTACCCTAGAAAAGCCATGTTTTAAGCCTAATCCTACTTTGTAAAGGCAGCTGTTTCTTCTAATATCTATTCATTGACTGAATGTTGGAAACTTCAATTAAATTATCTCCATGGAGATGTGACTCACTCAAGGGTAGGGTGGGTGTTAAACAGAATTAGGTGGAGACTGTCTCCACCAGTTCTAGGTGGGTCATGATTACTTTACTGGAATCCTATAAAAGAGGAAATTTTAGAAAAAGCAGGAAATTCAGAGATAGTGACGAAGAGAGAAAACCAGGAGATTCGGAGAGAGCAGAGAACAACATAGCCACAAGAAGCAGAGAGTTCACCAGCCAGCGATCTTTGGAGATGAATGCCCCCAGCAGAGCTTCATGAAGCAAGAGACCTGGAGAGGAAGCTAGCAGACAACACCGTGTACACCACATGCCCTTCCTGTTGAGAGAGAAACCCTGAATCTCATCAGCCTTCTTGAACCTATGTATCTTTTCCTGGATGCCTTAGATTGGATGTTTCTATAGACTTGCTTTAATTTGGGACATTTCCACGACCTAAAAACTGTTAACTTGCAAGTTATTAAGTTATTAAATTCCCCTTTTTAAAAGCTGTTCTGTTTCTGGTATATTGCATTCCGGCCCCTAGCAAACTAGAACAGTAGGCAGAGCTAGAAAGGGTGAGAAGACTGTGTAAGAATCACTCTAAAGGTTTATCCCCTGGTTCCCAATCCCACCCCATGTGAAGCATGCCCTTTAGAGAGGCAGCATTTACTGACTAATTTATAAACAGTGTATACTAGTCAATTAAAAAGGGCTTAACTGAAAATAACAATGAGTGGAGGCTATGTACGAGCAATAGACAAAGGATACATAATGACTACTAGATGTGAAAGACAGTCTCACTAGTCAATCAAGACATGCAAAACAAAACCAGAAAGTGCCTTTTTAAAGAGATAAGAATGGCAAAGATTTTAAAATATGTATGACAGACCACCACCGGTGAAGAGATGAGTGATCCTGACGCCCCAGCCCACCCAGCATGTGCAGCATTTCCAGTCCATTCCTCCCTCTTCTCCACAACTGCAGAGGGAATGAGAATGAGAAAGACTAAGTGGAGCTACGTAATCAGGGCATTGGAGGTTAAGGTCACGGTGGGGGTGGGGGAAGGGAAGATGGAGGTGCAGGTGTCTCTAGAAGAGGAAAGTAAACCTTGCTGGCTAGGTTAGGGGAGAGTGTGAATATTAGTGGGAGGTACTACTTAGGGGGTGACATGGGAGAGAATCTAGGGGTGGATCAGTCCATAGGAGTTTGGGAAGAGAAGAAGACAATTTTGAATAGTATTAAACTAGGTTATAAATTAGGTTACATTTTTTAATGCTTGAAAGATGCAAGTAAATAACAGAATTTCCCATTTAGCTTTTCTTTAACTGTGACCCTCTGCAGAAGGCTGATTCATTGGGAATATCGGATAGAATTTATTTTGGTGGACGTAAAAGGGAACTCTCAACCCCTGTTAGTGGAGAGGTAAATCGTTGGGATCTTTTTGGAGGGTTGTGATTTGGCACTTTCTCTCAAAATTGCTATCATACAGTCTTTTGACCAATCAAATCCATTGATGAGAATTTACCCATTAGCTCATCACAAAAATGTACACCAGGGTTTTTATAAGACATGGCTTGCAGCATTGCTTGTAATCATATTTAAGAAGAAGGAAAGAGGGGTGCACGGGTTGTTCAGTGGTAGAATGCTCGCCTTTCATGCAGGAGACCTGGTTCGATTCCAAGATTGTGCACCTCCCCCCACCCCCACCCCCCAAAAATCGTCTTCGAATAAAAAAGGAAAGAAAAAAATAACTAGGAACCTAAGTGTCCATCAACAAATGCTGACTAAGTAAATTACAGGGCACGCATTTAGAAGAGTTCTGGCAGTCTGTTAGAAAGGATGAGACAGATCTGCATGTGCTGACAGAAAAAAACTGCCTGAAGATTACTATATGAAAAAGTAAAGTGCAGAATATTATATACATATGTTCATTTCTATATCTGTCCATTAAAAATATATGTGCCGATTTTCTTTCTTAAAGCATATGCTAGAAAATGCTGGTGTTGGTCCCCTTTGGGGAGAAGCACTGAGATTGAGTGGGAGGTGGAAATTTTTACTTTGTGCATTTGCTTTTAGGTAGTTTGGAGTATAGAGCCAGTGCATTTGTTATAAGGAAAGAAGACCTTAAGATACACATTTTTTTATAATTCCATTGTGGTGCTCCCATCTGTATGTGTAAGCAGTAGTCTCTTTTCCTTCTCCTGAGATTAGAGGAAGTATTTGAAATGGATTGTCTTTAACAAGAGGATGGTATACCAGACTGTTGTGCTTTAAACTGTTTTTTTTTTTTTCACTTTCCTATTACCATCTGCAGATCATGACTCCAGGAACAGAGCAAATTCCTAGATCTTCCTCTGTTTTCTGGAAATGTGATACCATTTATATTTGTTTATGGCTCAGTCCTGGCAGTTTCATATGAAGTAGTTGGAATTGCCAAATGTTTAAAACCTTTGTACAGTGCATACCTGATAATCACACTGAGTTAATATGTTTATTGGCCCAATAAATAGGCCTAATTGCTCTTTGATGTGGTTGTTTAAACAAACTCTTTCTTACTGGCACTAGAATAATAGGCCACTGGCCATGAAAATACATGTAGGTCTACTGCTTATAGATGGTGGGGAACTTCTCAAACTGCTGCTTGAACCCACAAAAGCAGCTGGTCTAACCTCTCAGTTGAGGAGGCAGTGAGATTCACAACCCGAGATAAGAGTCCAGCCTTGTAGTCTTTTGCAGTTTGAACTAGAACTTCTACAGAAGGTGAGCCGCTGAGCTCCCAGGTGGAGCTCTGTTTTTTAAACTCATAGTTAGTGCAGAGATTGAGCTGTAGGATGTAGAGATGGAAAAGTGCTTTAAAAAAGAAATGGGAAACTTCTTGTTGTAAAATGAAAGGATGTGTTTTAATATTTGGAATTAAAAAAAAATTTTTTACAATAGAATTTTATAACCTCCAGGATAACCTCTCAACTCTGAAATCTCTCAGCCATCGACACTATTTTTTCTCATTTCTTCTTCCCCCTTTTGGTTGAGAAGATTTTCTCAATCCCTTGATGCCAAGTCCCAGCTCAATCCCAGGATTTCTGTCCCACATTGCCAAGGAGGTTTACACCCCTGGGAGTCACAGCCCACGTAGAGGGGGGAGGGAGACCCCTGGTTTTTACATGCATTGAATAATGGACTTTATCCTGAAATGATATTAAGTTAATAAGTTTACTTAATAATACCAAAAATATTTTATAAGAAGCCAAAAACACGTTATAAATTACTTGAAGTAATGGACTTTATCCTGAAATAATATCAAGCTAATAAGTTTACTTAATAATACCAATATTTTATTAGAAGCCAAAAAACATGCTATAAATTACTTGAAGTAACAAGGACAGGAGAAAATCGCTTTCTCATGAAAAAGAGTCTAAATCTGTGATTTAAGAACCCTTGAAATTAGAATTTTGTTTGTTTGTTTGTTTTTACATGGGCAGGCAACGGGAATGAACCCAGGTCTCCAGCATGACAGGCAAGAACTCTGCCAGTGAGCCACTGTGGCCCGCCCTGAAATTAAAATTTTTAAGTGTGTTTTCCTTAACCACTTCCAGTCCTCCTTTTGATAGCATCGATGTGAATTTTTAGCCAAGTAAAATTATTTAAGTAGATTCTTAGAAGTTAAAATGCCATGCAGTTCTGGAGTAAGCCGGAAAGAAGACTAAAAAATTTGCAAAGTCCCCTTGAGGGACTGGGGAAAAATGTGGAAATATTAAACTTCCCTACCTGGGGGAAGACCTGATAGTCTCATAAGTGTCAGGGACTGCTGATTTGATGGGGGTAAGCCCTTGATCTTTGAGCTTGTCCTTATGAAGCTTATTCCTGGAAAGGAAAAGCTAAACCTACTTATGAATATGCCAAAGAGACACCCCCAGAGAACCTCTTTTGTTGCTCAAATGTGGCCTCTCTTGCTAAGCCAACTCCACACACATGGGACATGACTTCCAGGGATAGAAATCTTCCTGGCAACGTGGGACCTGACTCTTGAGAGTGACCCTGGCCCTGGCAACAGGCGAGTGAGAAAGCCTTCTTGACTTTTCAAAAGGTTAGAGAGAAATGAAACAAACTAAAGTTTCAGTGGCTGAGAGATTTCAAATAGAGTCAAGAGGTCACTCTGGAGGTTATAGTTATGCAGTATATATATCCCTTTTCAGTTTTGGGGTATACTGGAGTAGCTAGAGGGGAATACCTGAAACTGTTGAAATCCAGTGGCCTTGATTCTTGAAGACGATTGAATGACTATAGAGCTTTTAAGGTGTGAATGTGTGAGTGTGAAAATCTTGTGACTGACACTTCCTTTACCCAGTGTGTGGATAGATGATTAAGAAAATAAAAGATAAAAAATAAATAAACAGTGAGGGGTGGATAGGGAGTTATGGGGTGTTTTATTTTTATTTTTTTACTTCTATTTTACTTTTATTCCAATTTTTATTGTTTTGGGAGTAATGAAAATGTCCAAAAATCAACTGTAATAATGAATGCACACTTTATGTTTTATGATGATACTGTGAACCTCTGATTGTACACTTAAGATGATTATATCTCAATAAAAACATGATTGAAGAAAAAAAAGCCATGTAGTTTCAGGTGGCTAATTTACTTCCTGATTTTTTTGTAAATATGAGAGGAAGAACTAAGAATTAGCATAATGGCAATATAGATCAACTTCCTCGTTCTATATAGATGAGGAATTGAGGTTCTAAAAGGGAAAATTATTAACCTAAGCTAATAAAGTAGTTATAGGGAAGAACTGAAATAAAACCCAAGTCTTGTAACTTTTAGCCTAATGCTTAGTCAGTGCTATCATCACTCTCACAGTTACCTGGACTTAAAAATGTTCATATCAGCAGTACTCAAGAATTATTTTGATTAAACCTAATTAACATATAATTGGATCCCTTAAATGTATCACCCTCAGTTTTTCATCTATGAAATAACTGAGACAACATATGTGCTCCATCAGTGCTAGAGCTATTACATCAAAAGGGAAAAGGGCACGGTGAGGAAGGTTAGGCTGATAAATCACCCACCACCTTTCTAGCTCCAGATAATTGCTTCTCTAATCATTGAAAATTTTTATTAATGCAGTCTTCTATGAAGTTTATCTTACTAAGCAAAGACCAAATTAGAACAGTCACTCCTACCAAATAGTAGGTTACTTATACAATAAAATTAGATATATAAGGACTTTTACAGATGATTTTATTTTAGAATCATTTTAGATTTACAGTGAAGTTGTGAAGATAGAACAGAGTGTGTCCATATACCCTCCCCCTCCAGTTTCCTCTATTTTAACATCTTGCATTAGTCAGTCATAATTAATGAACCTATTATAATTAATTATTATTAACTAATGTCCATACTTTATTCAGATTTCCTTAGTTAGTTAGCTAGTCTTTTTCTATTCCATGCCTTCATCCACGTTTCCACATTATCTTTCTCATATCTTCATAGGCTGTTCTTGGGTGTGATTGTTTCTCAGACTTTGCTTGATTTTGATGATCTTGAGAGTTGTGAGAAGTATTGGTTGGGTGTGTTATAGAATGCCCTTCAATTTGGGTTTGTTTGATACTTTTCTTGTGGTTAGACAGGGGGTTGGGACTTTTAGAAGGAAGACCACAGAGGTAAAGTGTTATTCTCATCACATCCTATTAAGGGTGCTGTGGAAGTTTGAAGCTGTATGTACTCCAGAAAAGCATGTTCTAAAGTCTAATCCATTCCCATGGGTGTAAACCCATTTTAAGTAGGACCTTTTGATGAGACTGCTTCAATTAAGCTGTGACCCATCTTATTCGGGATGGGTGTTCCAGTTTGAATTTGTGGTGTGCCCCAGAAAAGCCATGTCCTTTAATCCTCATTCAGTATTGCTGGGTGGAAGCTTTTTGACTATCCATGGAGATGTGACCCACCCAATTGTGGGTGGTAACTTTTGATTAGATGGTTTCCATAGAGATGCGTCTCTACCCATTCAAGGTGCGTTTGCTTACTGGAGCCCTTTAAAAGGAAACCATTTTGAAAAGAGCAACGAGAGCCCATGCAATCAGGGACCTTTAGAGATGAAGAAGGAAAATGCCCCTGGGGGAGCTTCATGAAACAAGCCTGGAGAGAAAGCCAGCAGACATCATGATCGCCATATGCGTTTCCAATTGAGAGAGAAACTCTGAATTTTATTGGCTTCTTGATCCAAGGTATCTTTACCTGGATGCCTTAGATTGGACATTTCTATAGCCTTGTTTTAATTTGGACATTTTCACAGCCTTAGGGCATGTAAACCTTGCAACTTAAAAATTCCCCCTTTTAAAAGCCATTCTGTTTCTGGTATATTGCATTCTGGCAGCTTGCAAACTAGAATAATGGGTCTTAATCCTATTACCAGAATCCTTTATAAGAGAATGAAATTCAGACAAAGAGAAAGAAAGCCACAGAAGCAAGAAGTGAAATCAATGAAACTGTGAAGAAAAGGGTGAGACCAGCAGACGCTGCCGTGGACCTTGCCATGTGGCAGAGGAGCCAGGAATCAGTGATAGTGAAGAAAGCATCACCTTGATGATGCCTTGATTTGGAAGGAAGTCATTATGTGCACAGCCCACAATTAAGAGGTGGGGCGTTATACTCCACCATCTTGATGGGAGAGTTCTGCATCAGTTATTTAGAGTTCTCTGCATGGTAGTTTTGTCTCTTCTGTTCATTTGTTTATTTATTCAATCTTATATTTATACCAGTATAGACTCATAGATATTTATTTTATATTCTTGATTATAATACAGTACTTACATTATTAATTCTGTTGCTCAGAAACTTTTAAAAATAATTTCTTATACCATGGTTTGCAAAACAATGTTAAATAACGACATAAAATCACAATATTCATTGAGGAATACTCTGTGTGGTTTGCTGCATGGGCAGTTTGTGCTTTGGTTATACTTACTAGGAATAACTTGGTATTTGCACAGCTGAGTATATGAAATCCTTTTTCAACCGACAGCTGTGCATCTCTAGCCTTGAGATGGTTCAAAGGGATAAAATATGAGTGTTGTTTTAAACTCACATGTAAATGGGAGTGACATTTCAGTATGTCTTGCCCCATGTGAAGACACTTAGTGAATCCAAGGAGTTTTATGAAACCCCATTCTCTCATATCCTTAATA
>PVIY010052460.1:0-15182 GCA_004026745.1 Myrmecophaga tridactyla
TACTAGGATTTAAAATATTTTCATTGGTTCACTGAACATCTCTATTTTGCATTCGGAGATTATCTTTATATTTACTATTTTTAATTCCTTTTTGACTTATGATTTTCAGGATTATATAATTTAAATATTTTATAATCATTAAATATTTTTATTAATATATTTAAAGATGTATCAAATTTTAATGTGTGTTTTCTAAGTAACATAAGTGAATATGATAGATATAAATGTAAAAGTTCAGGCTGAAATTAAAAAGTTCAAACTGAGATTTATTAGGATTTTAGTTTCTCAAAAAATGTTTTAAAGTGTAGATTTCCTCCGTCTTTAAGAAAATACACAACAAAAGATATAAGGAGTAATTAATGAGAATTTCATTCATGTATGTTCCTTTTACATGTTCATTTTTGCCAAGAAATTAGAAGCATACTATCCAAAATTGAGACACTTTGCTTAAATTGTTTAGTACAAATAATTTTTACCTAAGAAATGTTGTTTAATTTTCAGAGGTTTCCTGGAGTTTGAGCACACCTAGCTTTACTCAAGAGAACATGGAATAAATGCATTGAGTCAGGACAAGAGAAAAGAAAGTGTTGCTTTAACTTCTCTTTCTTTTCATGAAAAAGGACCTTCATAAGAGATAAGAGTAGTCTCCATGTTAGATTTTAAAATATCAATGAGATCTGAAAGATACAAGCTGAAATAAAATGTTAAGCACAGACTACATGAGGCAATTTTTCATTTAAGACTAACTTGTTTATTCATTCTGTGTCCTCACCCATTTGAAGAAAGCTGTGTATTTTACTGAGGATTTGGGAAAAGAGAAATGGAAATGTCAAAGGACATATTCCAAAGCAGATTGCAATACTCACATTAGATTTTGTTTCCAATCTAAAGAAATGAAACAAATCATTCCTCCATGCAAAAATGTGCATTCCACGCTAATAATACATTCTGAAAAATGATCATTCTTGAGAAAACTTCAATTTCTATTACTATTCTGTTAGGTTTTCCATTAGGAGAAATATTTAGTGTCATGACATTGAAGTTAATTGGCTTTCACAAAGGAAACTAGAAGCCTCAGCAGATATAACACATAAAATAGTGGATTAAAATCCCCTGAAAATTACTTTGTAGTTAGTAATTTTGCTAGCTATTTGCCCATTGTCTTTCAACTTCAGATTTATCCTTTATACTCTCTCTGAGATGCTGAGACTAAGACTTTGCAAGCTATATTTTTGATTCTCCTTACACTGTCAATAGGAGGTACTAAAGAGCAGGCTGAATGAAAATGCAAGAAACTGCCTCCTGGTTGTTTTCTCCTATATTTTCCTGTTGTAGACAGCATTGCTTCAAAAGAGCTAGTTGGTGTCAGCCTCCAGCTTCTTTGACCAGTCCCCAAACCAGAGTGATCCCCTTCATTCTAGGCACCCACAGCATTCAAATTCTGCCTTCTCTTGAAAGATCTGAGCATAAGCCATGGAACCCTATAATGGACCCTGGCTTCTACTCTAACAGCCCTTTATTTCTCTGTTTACATCAATCATTATCTTTGTTGCTTCATTGCCACCTTTTTGATCTTTATTTCTCCAGTTCCTATCAAACCATTTTGCTCTATGAAATCCACCCCCTCCATGAAATACGTGTTGTGATTTCCCTTCTCAGGAAAGGATAGTGACTGATAAAGCACTTATACCATGAGAGTTGTGTGATTCAGCAGCACACTCCCCCAAAGAAAGCTCACAAACCAAGTTAAGTTTCATTTGAGGTTTATAGGTTCCTTCACTAAACCCTGAGGCTCTGAAGCTCAGTTTATCTCAGATAATGGACACTACCCCACCACCCTGAGTTATAAAGGGGATATCAAATGTCATATAAATATCCAATACAAATCAAACCAAACTTCCCTCTCTAAAATGGATAATTATTTGCCCATTATTAAATTCAGGTCACTATATGAATTTAGCACATGTCTCATTTTCTCATTTAGAAAAATACAAGCACAACAAAGTATAAGACATTCCACTCAATGCTCAGAATTGATGGTTTTCAATGCAGAATGTTAATCATTGTTATTTGTTGGCAAGCAATTCTCTGTGGTGTTTCTATACATCTCAGATTAGTTTTTCAATGATTTCTGCATAGTAAAGAACCTTGGAAATTAGAATGTGTTCCTCTGATGAAAAAGCAGATGTGTTTCCTTACCAGTATAATAAAGGTAGAGAGCATGTCCTTCCCTTGAGACATTCTAGGAATATGAACCACCCTCCTCTCACAGGAGGTGGTTTGATTCCCTTACAGCTTAATACCTCTCTCTGAGGTGGGTAAGTTATAGATTGTCCTCAAGTCACCACTGGACCGCAATAGACTTCAGAGAAAGCATGGCCTGTAGACATTGATTGTGGACTTCCAGCTTCCAAAACTGTGAGATTACAAATTCTTATCTTATCTTAAATTCACCTGTGTCTATGGGATTTGTTTTAGCAACCTTGAAAAACTAAGACATATATATGTATATACATAAAGTCATATATATGTTTCTATATACATGTATACATATATGAAGGCATTTAAACTTAGTGGATAACTATTACATTGTGGGTGTGTAAAGATAAACCTAGTGAAAGCAGAATAAAATAATAAAATTGCACTTTTATTATTTCCATTATGCAACAAATTCCAAGAGAACGATGCCACTTGGGATATAACTGAGTGTGGTGAGATGTCCTGTGATTAGGCCTTTCCTGCAGTTGGATCCAACTTATATATGGTAGGATATGCTTGGAGGGTGGATGGTCTTCCAGATGGCTGATGTGAACTTGTTTATGCAGACTAGCATCCTCTGACTGTGTCCTCCACTAATGCTTTCCTTTATTGGATTGGGGTTACCAATGTTTACACCCCCATCACTCATCAAAAGGGTGGTTTGGATACTACCATTCCATATGCCTATTGTGCTGTTGCTTTCTGCATCTCTAAAATCTTGATTGATTTACCAAGCCCTGTTATCTCTCTCAGTCTGGATTTGCTATCAGTATTTGTTAATAAAGCGTTTGCCAAGTTTTAATGTACTTATGCTCTTTTCTCAGTATGGCTTTCTTAATTTTATTTCATCTATTATATTCTCTTTCAACACTGTATTTTTAATTTCTAAGTTTTCAACTTATTTTTAACTGTTTTTTTTTTTTTTGCTTTATGTTAACAATATCAACCCTTACCAAATAGATTTCATTTCTTGGCCTGTTTTCTGTTCTTGGGCCATTTGTGTTAATAATTCAGGTGGTACAGTACAGTAGACATGGTTTGCAGGTTTCTTTTTATGGTAGAAAATGTTCCTTGTGGCTCTTCCCTGGGAGGTGCCAGATACTCTTTCCAGGGAAGTATATTAGAGTATTTCGTATCTTTTATTAAATTTTAAGGGAAAACAAAAGGTTATTTAAGATGCAGAGACTCCAGCACAAAAACTTCCTTTAAGCACCCCCACTTGCTTCTACTCCAGGAAGCAACTTATCTGGCTTTAAAGAGTCAGGACTGAAGGGGTCAATTTCCTATGGTTCTATCTGCCATCTCCGGCAGATTGTGGATGAGGAAGGAGATGGCAGCTCATTGTGCATCGATTTTCATCAGCTCCTCTGCTTACCTGGGTAGACTGAGATGTTGCTTCAGATTTTTGTGGACAATGTCTGGATATTTCCACAAATAAAGCTCCAGGCTTTCTTTAGGAAATAACTTGCAAATTCCCCATTCTAACATCTATCCAAGTGATTCATGGTCTTGGTATATTTCATTCAGGTAGAACTGAGAGTTAGACTGGTCAGTATCAGCCCTGGCTCACTGATTTTCTGTGAGTTAACTCTTTCTAATTGATCCCTGGAGGTTTCAATTTCTTTCTTTTGGTGTTGGCTCTGTCATTTGTTTGTTTGATTTTACAATAGTCCAATATATTTATATGTGAAATGAAGAAGAGGCAGTACTAAAATCTGCTTTCTCCTGTATGGAGGTATTAATTCCTCTAATTTACCTACCACTCAATAATTTTGATGTATTGACTGTATCACATACTACTAATCATTAATACCTACACATTCTATGTCAGAAATGCATAGTAAATCATCTATTGACACTAATCTCAGTACAGAAACCTGCCACCAGAGATAACCAAGACAGTCCATTTCTAATAGAGATGGTATTTTCTGGTTCTTCCATTTACATTGGCTTCTTTTCTGCCAACTTATATTGACCAATGCGTTCTTTTGGGTGTGTGTGTAAACTACGTCTTGATGCATTTTTATGGTTTGATTTTATTATTGTCCTAATGCTCACTCATCTACTCCACACCTGACCCTTTATTTATACTTGCAGATGGTCTCGTGGAAGGTAGTTAGGGTTTGAAAAGAACAGTTTACTTAGGATCTGAACCTTCTGGCAAATATTCTTGGCTTTATATCAACTACATGGCTAACATGTGTTATTCATTTTTCCTAGTTGTATCTAGTGTTTATAGTCTGAGAAATTGTAGCATTGTGCAAGCTGATATCTAATAATTCTCCCCATGAATATTTTTGTCTTTTGTTGTCTCCTAAACTTTTCTCTCTCCTCATTAATTTGTTCTAAAAATATTACTTTAATGTTGTGCATGCCTCAATATTTCCTGGTCCAATTTCTTGGTTTTCAAAGAATGCAGCTTTTTATATCCTCAGATCTGCTTTTATGGAAGGATAATTTTGATGAGTATTCATCTGAAGAAAATTGAAAGCTTTCCTTGAAATACATTTTTTTCAACATTTCTAAATCATATCATCTTTAAAAAAAATGCAAAAGTAACCTGGTTTCATGAAGCAAAGTTGAGAAATCCAGAGCGAATCTCAGCTGGAAGATGCAAAAGTTATATGCATACCCAAAATAAACATGCTAACCCTAGAGAAAATGAATGAGTAGAAAAATGGTGACAATCTATGGATTTAAAAATCAGGTATTAGATAATTGATTTAAAATATATAGAAATAAATGGACATATAGAAATATCAGCAAATATCAGTTTCATAGAATGAATAGAAGCCCATATAAAATAATTAAAATTTGAAATCCTGAATAAATATTTTAAAAAGTAGCAGAAAGTGTCACTTTTACATGCATGTGAAAAATGGCAACAGAAATTTCAAAGGCATTTAATGCATTTTCCATATAAAAATAACAGGAAATAAGTATAAATCTAAACATGGTATATGAAGGAAAAAAACAGCTCATACTGTAACAACTTTTTAGTAAAGTTTAAACAAAATATTTTTAAAGACATGAGTTCTATTTAGGTTTTAAGGGGGTATCTTTGAGAACATTAGGGTACCAGAATATACTTGTGGATATCAGTAAATTCTGGGAAAGAGTTTAATTGTGCAAAGCCTTCACTATTGTCTAGTGGGACTTCTGAAAGTGTTCTATGGTAGCATGTCATCTCTAATTACATATGATATTCTAAGAACCTTCAGTAAAACATGAGGATGTTGCATTATTAGGCTGAAACAAATATTAAGAGAAAAAATGCTTTTCCTTATTTCTACAAATGATGCATCATATTGCAGAAATTCCTATTATTCGCAGATGTTGGTAGCACTCGATAGTTACCTTTCGAAATTACTGAAAATAAAGCAAAACTAAATCTTCCTTCTGGAAATTCTAAATAGACTCCTATTGCAAAGTGACCTTATTTGATCTTGTTATCTTGCTTGTGACAAAAAGTTAGGGCTTCCCACAAAAGTTAGGACAGAAAGCAGATCATTTATTTTCTTAGGAAGAGATCAATGTCACTTTTTAGCCAAATTTAAATAATGCCTTCTAGTTTTAGGTAGCCTTATTGAGGCTCACATATCTACCCTGCTGTTCATTGTTTTGCTCATACTTGTCAATGATTGACATTTAACTAGCCAACAGTGCAGTATCCAGGAAATGACATTTGACCTATTAGCAGCGATAGCTTTTTTTCTGGTTTTGGATTTGCCTTTCCTGGGAATCATGTGCTCTGCCACAAGTACAATTATAATTGTCTTCTGTCAAACATTTTATTATAATCAATGGTAGTATTCCATACAGTATATTTTTTTCTGCCAAATAACTTACTTTAGGGACTAATAATATGGGAAAATGCTGATGGGAGCCAATGATGAATTTATTAAATACTCCCTCATTAAGGAACAGTTGCTCTTATAAAATATAGGTATATCTTCAGAAAGCTGAAGATAATAAAAGTTTGGTTTCCATTGCACAAGATTCAATATATGTACTCCCAGTGTATAATAATACTATGTGTCTTCTCCAACAACCATAATATATACATCTGGAAATAAATAAGGAAAGCACCAATGTCTACAGGCAATTTTAAGTGCTGAACACAGGGAGGTGTTAAATACATTTCAAGAAAATAACTTAAGTCATGATTTACTACAATATGATTGGATATCTTATTGAAAACACTAAAATTACTGGTTTAAAATATGCATAGGATCTGTTCAAGCACTTGTAGATATTGGATTATAAATATTACCTATTTTTAAATTAGTATTTACTATCTTAACGATTTAAAATGCAATCTATTTATAGACAAAGCTGAGATAAAATAAGAGTTATATAGAGGGAAGAAGTACACAAGCTTTTCCCAATATAGGGGGTAAAAACATCCAATATGGAGATACCTAGTGGTATTTGTCGTCATTTCTGTTTTGTATTTCAGAAAGATTTGGGACTAAATATGATTTATTTGTAACACCTCTATCACTAAAAAATGAATTAGTAATTTATTTTGAATATTTTTCTATGTCATAAAATTTTTGAAAGCATTTCATGTACTCATAATATTCCATAAAATGAATTTAACTAATTTATTATTTTTGGACATCTAGGTTACTTAATCATTTACATTATTATAAATAACATTGTGCTATCTACAACTGCCTAATTGCCTATTTAAAATTTATTTTCTTAGGATGAGTAATTGATTAAAATAATAGGTATTTTCTATGTGAAAGTACTCAGATGTATTTTCAGAATATAGGCTGATTATGTAATCATTGTGTCCATAGAACTATTTTGGACAGTCAGTCTAAAAGGTAGAATTTATGAACCTATATGCAATGGGCATTTCAAATAAGAAGAAAATAGGCTGTAGCCTTTTATATCATAGTACAGCTAGTATATGGTATGACATTTTAATAGTTAGTCTATTTCATTACTTAATTCTTTTGTGAACAATATTGCTTCTGTCATAATCCATTAACTCAAGTTGGTTCCTTTAAAAGAGAGGTGGATATCATTACATTGTTAATGACCAGCTTGTCACTGTAAACAGAATAATCTTTTATGCTAATAATTAGTCAATAATTGTTTTTTTAAATATTTTCAAAGACAAAAAATAAAAATATTGGATGAGAGGTACGCAAAATAGTAGTGAACTTGTTTTCCAAGTACATATATCCTGACCATTAAGCATATGTGAACAAAAATAAAACATGTTGACTATTGCTAGAAGCAGATCATTAGGGAATATAATCACAGAGGCAAGGATTTGATATGATATTTGAGAACTATATAAGCTCAGTTATTGACTACAATTGAGCAGCTGTCAAAGGCTTAATGAATCTATCTAGTTTTGGGGAATAGCTGTCTAAAGGACAACTCAGTGGTCCCTTCTCACAGCATTCATAAGTATTAAATCTTTGTATTAAATTAGATCATGTGAAAGAAAAGCACCTGCATAAAAATCCTCATCCTCTCAAAGAAATATTTTCACTAGGCTTCAATTTAACTTTATTCCCCCAGCCATTATTGAGTTGATACAAGAATTGTTCATTTTATCTGTAGATCTATGCCAATTTAAGAACTGAATTGGAACGTGACATTAAGTTTGTCACCCAATGGCCATTGCA
Source organism: Myrmecophaga tridactyla (assembly GCA_004026745.1). Lineage (NCBI taxonomy): Eukaryota > Metazoa > Chordata > Mammalia > Pilosa > Myrmecophagidae > Myrmecophaga > Myrmecophaga tridactyla. Next base: position 7,911 of record PVIY010052460.1, read on the forward strand.
TGTGACTCACAATCTTATTAATGTTTTATTGAATTGAGTTTCAGGGCAAAATTTGCCTTTCAGATTGATTGTGTGCTTTACTTTATTAGATTATGGACATTGTTTGTAACTATGCAATACTCCATGGATTCCAAATCATCCTCAAAGAATTTTCCCATTTATCCTGACTAAAACTTAATGAGGTAGAAAGGGCAGACATCATTACCCCAATTTACAGAAAAATAAACACACATAACTAAAAAAAAATGTGAAACATGTAGAGTTAATGTGACCTCTGCCTACAGTCATGAATTGAAATTAGAATTTAAATGCTCTATCATGCTGTATCTGCTCTTCCAAATATTGTTTACATCTTTTTGTTAAACTATGAGATGAGGAGCGGGCCACAGTGGCTCAGCAGGCAAGAATGCTCGCCTGTCATGCCAGAGGACCCGGGTTCAATTCCCGGTGCCTGTCCATGTTAAAAAAAAAAAAACAAAAAAACAAACTATGAGATGAATAAAGGAAACAATATCTTCTGGGGATAGAGAAGCCATGGAAGGAGAAACCATGGGAGAAGCAAGAAGCTGAAAGTCAATGGAATCCAGAAAGGAAAGAAGACATAGCCACGGGCATTGCCATGAAACAAAAAAGCCAAGGATCAATGACCACTGGCAGCCAGCTCCACAACACCATATGCCTTAGGAAGAAAGCATCACATAGCTGATGCCTCAATTTTGGACTGCTCCTTTCCTCAAAACTATAAGCCAAGAAACCTGAATTGTTTAAACCAACCCATTGTATAGTATTTGTTTTAGCAGTGAAGAAGCTAAAACATGATCCAAAATAAAAATTACCTTATTTCACATAACTACCTTTGTTTCTTTTATGTAATATTTACTGCTTTGTTTTTAACACCAGTAATTAATTTTAATTATTCCAATATATTAGGTATTAATGAGCTTGCAAAATATTTTGATTCATGTATACATTTTAATGATAAAGAAATAGAGAAGCAGAGACTAAGAAGTATGCAAATACCTATATCATTGCTTAATTTTCCCAAAATTATTTTAAATACATACCAGATGCAGTTGCTTCCTATGAAACCCCTCTGGCTTCTTCTCAGTTACGAATAGAATGATATAGGTGAAATGAAGTTATTTCTACAAGGAAATATTTTGTAACTGAGGTAGAAAAAGTGGATAAAAATGTTTGCTGTGGGATAGAGCAAGGTTTTCCCTCCTTCCCCAATGATAAATATCATGCAAATGTTTGTTGTTCACTAAATGTATCAATTAGAAAAAACTGGAGGATTCCCTTTAGCGTATGTGGAAGTTCCTTGCTAAAATTCCCTAGTGAGTCTTATGATCTGGTGGGTTTCAAAATTGTGCCCTTGAGTGATGGTAAACACATGGAAGGGCATCCAAATATCAAGAATATGAGCAACCACCTTTTTCCTGTCTAGTTTCCAGGGTTTCCTCCCAAGTACAAGACAAAAGGGTGAACCAAGCAAATGAGTACTTACATATAATTATACAAATTATTAAGGACAATGATCCATGCTGGAGTCAGCAAGAGATGCCAGAAGAGAATAGAAACAGAGAAACCAAATAGCTCTGTTACTTTTTTTCATAAACATATATGCTTAATTTAACATGGATATATAGATGATAAATAGCTAGATACAGGTATGTACAGATCAAAATTCCTTCTTCACATATCTCAGGCATATCCCTAATGTAGTGCTAAAATACCACATTTGATCCCTCATCAAAGTAACATTTACTTCTTTTGCATATTTTTCTTAAAAATGTCTTTACCATAAGGTTGGAATCCTATTACCATAACAACAAGGAGTATTTGCAGTACAGATTTGATTTGATAACTTAGTCCTACGTGATTTGGTTCCCATTATAATTTGATAATATTTATTGTTGTTATTACTATTTTGTGGGGAAGTGAGAGGAGGAAAATATATTTCTCCTTCAAAAGCATCTTTCTCCTCTCCCCATGGACTGTTCCTTTTTTGAGGATTTCACTTGAATTTACAGATTTATTTTGTTTTAATCCCTAAATTTAGTGTCATTCCCCTTCCCATGCTGTAGATGTCTCATCTAAGCAATACTTTCCACTCCAAAGACGCAAAGGCATAAACTGTGAAAGACAGTAGGCAATGAACATAGTTGTCTGAAGGAGTCAGGGAAATGGAGAATCGTGTATCCCTAGGCCTTGTTCAGACAACCACTGCTTTCCTTTAGTAACCTAGTAAACTAAGCACTATGAAGGAGCCTAGAAACTGGATATGAGTAAGTTGTGTTTCACTATTCTTGTGTGTTTCAGTTTGCTAAAGTTGCCAGAATACAATATAGCAGAAATAGATTGGCTTTTTCAATGGGGTTTTATTTAGGTTACAAATTTATAGTTCTAAGCCCATGAAAATGTCTAAATTAAGGCAGTAAGAGGATGTTACCTTCTTGGAGGAAAGGCTGCATTCCTCTGTCACATGGGAAAGAACATAGAGATGTCTGCTGGCCCTTTTCTACTGATTCTGGTTTCAAAATGACTCTCTCAGCTCCTGTTGGTCCTTCTGGCTTTGCCTGTGGCATCTTTTTTCTCTGAGCTCTCTCCAAAATATCTCTGCTTTTTATCCTCTCATTAAGGGCTCTGGAAAGGGGTGACAACCCTTGGATGGGCTGGGTCACATCTCCATGGAAAAAACCTAGGCAAAAGGTACCGCCCACAATACCTCTGCACCCATAAGGATGGATTAAAAGAGCAAAGGCTTTTCTGGGGTACCTAACAGATTCAAGACAGTACACTTTCTATTAATTCTGGTTGCTTCTAGTCAAAAGTGAAACTGTGAATTTAAGACTTTGTGCTAATGGAAGAGCCCGGAGATTTATTTTTCTAAAAGTTAAAAAAAAAAAAAGCTTTAGAACCCTTTTAAACAAGATATCTATTAGTAAATGGAAAAAAATATAAAGGTGTCAGAAATAAAGTTATTAGAAACAAAACTGAATTTATTTGCTTTCCTGGTAAATGAGAGCCACGTTACACAGAAATGAGTTCAGCAAATCTCCACAAACAGAATTTGAAGTGCTCAGTATAAAGGAACTAAAGGAGAAAAAAAAATCATAGAGACAATATACTGAAATAAAGTCCTTGCTTAACTCACAGGGTGACAGCAATCTCTTATTATAAGGCAATTACAGATGATGTATTTTTGATGCTAGGATCAAAAGCAGGAGTAGGTTGTATAAAATTCTAGCTTCATAGTATTATTCACCAAACATGCACGTGAAACGTAAATTCAGAAGATTTTCTTTCTTTAAAATTGATGTGACAGGACGTATTGAAATAGAAGAAAGCCTATCTATAAGCAACTCTCCAGGGTTTTAAAGTTTTTCTACAGACAGAGAAACTTACGAAAGGGCAAAAAATGACCTGTGCTTCACCAACCACTAAGGATCTTCTGTTGACAGACCTGCATCAATAACGAGAGGTTTAGCTAAAAAGGATGGTGTCAAAGAGGTATCAATTTTAATATCTTTATAAAATGCTTCTAAAGAAGGCAACAGAAGGAGACTTTGTCATTGTTTGGAGATTCGTACCCCAGAGAAACATGTTCTTAAATGTATTACATTCTCATGGGTGTGAATCCATTATAATTAGGACCTTTTGATGACGTTACTTCAGTTAAGATGTAGAACCCACTCAATCACAATGGGTCTTAATCTTCTTATGGAGTCCTTAATCAGCAGAGCAAAATTCAGACAGAGTGAGAAAAAGCAAAAAGCTGAACCTCAACAGAAGCCAGATAAGAAGAGAAAGGTGAGGAGAGGCTGCTATGTGTATTACCATGAGACAGAGGAGCCCAGGACAAAGGATTACAAGCTGCCATCCCCAAAAACCTGTCTTCAGGAAAAAAAAGTATTGCCTTAATGATGCCTTGATTTATATATTTTCCCAGATTCTAACTGTGAGCAAATAAATTCCCATTGTTTAACCTTCACACTGCCTACTATAGTGATGATACCATGTTTATTGGACCTAATGAGCATAAAGTATCAACTATTCTAGACTTATTTGTAAGGCATTTGTGTGTCAGAGGGTGGAAGATAAATCCAACTAATTTCAGGGACTTTCCACCTCAGTGAAATTTCTAGGCATCCAATGGTGTGGGCATGTCAAACTATGTTATATTGGTTGTGCTACTCTGACCCTTTTACTGAGTGTCCAAAACCACTGCTAGTTTTGAGTATGGCGTAGACCAAGAGGAGGCTCTGCATCAGATTCAGGCTGCTGTGCAAGTTGCTGTGCCACTTGGACCATATGATCCAGTAGAACTAATGATGCAGTAAGTCTCACTGGCAAACAGAAATGCTGTCTAAAGCCTTTGGCAGATCCCTATAGAAGAAACACAGTGCAGACCCTTTGGACTTGAGTACAAAGTCCTTCATCCTCTGTTGTAGACAACAATTCTCCTTTGAGAAACAGCATTTAGCCTGCTATTGGGTCTATTAGACCCCAAGTGTTTAACATGGGACCTGAGATGCTATTATTTGCCTAGTATTATCTGACCCACCATCCCATACAGTTGGGCATGAGCAGTAGCACTCCACCATAAAATGGAAAGTGTAATATATAAGATTGTGTTTCAGCAGCCCTGAAGGCACAAACAAGTTATATGGGAAATTGGCACAAATGCCAATGCTCCCCACTCCTAGCACATTTATTTTCTTTTTCCGTGCTCATAGCTGTGGCTTCTTGGAAAGTTCCCTATGGGCAACTGACTGAAGAAAAGAAAACTTGGGCTTGGTTTATATGTGTTTCAGCATGGTACACAAGTACCACCCAAAGGTGTACAGCTGAAGCACTATAACCCCTTTCTGGAACATCCCTACAGGACAAGCAATCCTCTCAGTGAGCAGAACTTACCTGTCCACCTGGTTGTTTATCTTGCTTGGAAGGAGAAATGGCCAGAAGTGTGTTTGTATACTGACTCATGGGCTGTTGCTAATGGTTTGGTTGAATGATCAGGGACTTGGAAGGATCATGATTGGCAAATTGGTAACAAAGGTGTCTGGGGGAAAGGTAATGTGGGTAGACCTATCTGAGTGGCCAGAAACATGAAAATATTTGTGTCCTATGATAATGTTTATCAGAAGGTGACAGCAGAGGAGGATTATAATAATTATGAGAATAGGACCATTGTTTAATAGATACCAGTTGATATTTTCCCCATCCACTTCTGTCATTCCCCAAAGGGCACATAGAAACGGTGGCCATGGAAATAAGGATAGAGGTTATAAATGGGCTCAGCAACATGGGTTTCCACTCACCAAGGCCAATCTGGTGCTCAACCTACCTAGCAGCAGAGACCAACACTCGGTCCCTGATAATGCACCATTCTTTGAAGTGATCAGCCTGCTGCATGGGGCAGCAAGCATTCTGTTCTAATTGGAATAGACATATATTCTGGATACTGCTTTGCCTTTGCTGCACACAAAGTTTCTGCAAAAACTACCATATGTACATTTACATAATGCTTTATCTGTCATGATTTCACACACATGTTTTATTCTATTCAAATATTCTGTTTACTCTTCAGTTAGTTTTGGTATGTAGCATCTTTATTAGGAATATGTCCATTTTATTTAAAGTATTTAGTTTCTGAACATACTGTTATTGATGGTATTTCCTCATAATCAGTTTTATTATTGTATGATTGATCATGCTGAACACTCATTCATTACGTTTCATTTGGATTTCTTTTTTGTTATTGTTCATTTTTGGTCAGTCTAGCTAAAGGCATGTCATTTAAAATTGGTCAAATTTTAGTTTGGTCTTTTAAAATTGTCAAATTTTAGTTTCTCCTATTTCTCCCATAGATATCCTTTTCTCTATTTCATTTATTTATGCTTTATTTTTATTATTCTCTCCCTTCTTGATGTGTGTTCATTTTTCTTTGTCTAGTTTCTGAGGTATTTTGTTAGATTTTTTTTTTCTTGAGAGCTGTCCTCTTTTGTAATGTAGGGATATACAGCTATAAATTTCCCTTTTACCATTGCTTTAGCTGTATTGTATACATTTTGATATGTTGTGTTTTAATTTTCATTCACACAAAAGTGTTTACAATTTTTATTGTGATTTCTTCTTGGATTCATTAATTTCATACCAATAAGTTATTTGATTTCTACCAATTTATGAATTTCACAAGTTTCTTTCTGTCATTGATTTCTAATTTAATTTGATTGTGTTCTGATAACATACTGTGCATGATTTCAATTGTTTTAAAATTACTGGTGCTTGTTTTATAAACTAGCCTATGATCTGTTCTGTAGGTTATTACATATGCATTGGAAAAGGATATGTATTCTGCTGTTGTTCAGTGAAATGTTCTATAGATAACTGTTATGCTTAGTTGGATTATAATGTTTGCCTATTCTATCTCCTGGTTGATCTTCTGCCTTGTTGGTGTATTCATTATTGCAGTTAGGTTATAGAAGTCTCCAATTATTACCACTGATTTTACTGTTTCTTCTTTTAATTTTCTCAGATTTTGCTCATGAATTTGGGGGCTCAGTAGTTAGGTATATGTATTTATATTTTTTATGTCTTCTTATATGTCTTCTTGACAAGTTTACCATTATAAAGTGTCTTTGTTAATCGTTATAATAACTTTTGTCTTAAATATGTTTCATCTTTTATTAATGTGGCTTACCTAAGTCTCTTGATTATTGCTTGATTGGAATTTATTTTTTCATCCTTTTCCTTTTATTCAACTGTGTCTTTGACTCTAATGTGAGTCTCTTGTAGACAACACACAGTTGTATACTTATACTTTATCCATTCTTTCAATCTGACTTTTCACTGAAGTATTTATTTAATTTCTATTTAATGAAATAATTGATAGTGTATTAGTTATTTTCATCTTACATTGTTACCATTTTTTCTTAAAAGTCTTCTACATTTATATTCCTCTAGTTCTCCATGCTGCCTTCTTTCATATTAAATAAATATTTTCTAGTAGAACATTTCATTCATTTTTATTTAATTTCTTATAAAATATTTTTGGAGTAAATTTCTTAATGGTTGCCCTACAGCTTTGACTAACATCTTAACTTAAAATATTTTAATTTAATAGAAGCAATTTCTACAATATAAAAAATGTATTCCAAAATAGCTCAGTGCCCTCTTCCTACCATTTTATTATAACTTTGATGCTAATTATATCTTTATGAATTATAAGTCCATCGACAAGATTTATGGATATTCAGGTATTCGGTT
>PVIY010052461.1:0-15191 GCA_004026745.1 Myrmecophaga tridactyla
TTCTGTCTCTTCTTTATCCCTTAAGTTACCCTTACTAATACTCTTCAATTCTGTAGTTTCTCCAGACCTCACATGGGTTCCACCTGGATAAAATCTAGAATTTAAAGCATCTATCATAAATATTCTTCCATATGCAATTATGAATTTCCCTGAAATAGAGAAAAAATTCAACCAAAATTAGAATTTGTGAAAAAAAAAACAGAATATGGAAATTATAGAACACTAACATACAATAACTGAAGTAAAAAAAGCTTACTGGACTGGTTAATAGTAGAGTAGACATAACAGAGGTTAGAGTCAGTGAACTTAAAGAAAGATCATCAAATTTTACCCATTCTGAATAAAAGAGAGAACACACACTGAAAAACAAATAAAAACAAACAGAGCCTCAGGAACCTATTGTTACAAATGGAGCATTATATTGCTATTTCTGTTTAGTCTCCAGTGTCTTGGAGCAGCTAGAAGGAAAAACATGAAATTATGGAACTGTAACCCATACCAAAAGTTGAAATCTGTTCTATAACTACGTGTTAAAATGTACTTTAAAATTTATTGCTTTTTTGGTATATGGGTTATACCTCACAAAAGAAAATGTTAACAACAACAACAAAACTCCCCAGACTGGTAGAGTAGATAAAAATCATACCCAACTACATGCTATCTACAAGAAACTTACTTCAAACATAGTGAAAAATACCTGGCCAACATTGATTAAAAAAATCAAGAGTGGTTATATTAATTTCAGATAAAGTTACTTAAGAGCAAGTTAAAGTTGTCATTATTTGTAGATGATATGCTTACTTTTGTCAACCTAGAAAAACTAATAGCATAAAAAATGATTAGAATTAAATAGAGAGCCAAATATAAGACTCTCCTATACATTCAATAAGCACTTTCTTACACTATCAATACTTATTTAAAAATATAATAAAAGTTAAGTTCCATTCATATGGTATCAAATATAATATTTATCAAGGATGTGAGAACATAGCAGACTAAGAAACTCCAGGAGTGAGCCCCTCCACCAAACAACTATTGAGCTGGGAAAAGTTATGTGACTCAACTATTTCAGAACTCTGGCATCAATTGGAACATCTAGGGAAGAGCTGGATGAAGGGGCTGGTGAATTTTGCAAATTTCAGTGAATTTCACTGTCCATGCAAGGCTATGACTGCCCCCCCCCCCCAATTCCCCAAGCACATGTGGCAGGCAGTGAGGGGACCACAGCCTGCATTCCTGGTGTGTTTTGCTGGTGCCAGGGTGGGCAGTAAGGACCTTGCCTTCCAAAAACCAGGGGTGTGTGGTTTGATTGCTTGTTGCTTTTTGATCACTGGGGGGGTCAGTAGGAAGGGTAGCCATTTTTTCAACACCCATAGGTGGAAGTGGCTGAAGAATCTTAAAGACACAGTACCATATTTTCCCCTTTCCCTTCCCTGTTTAGGAGCAAAAATAATTTATAAAAGTAACAAACAGCTTCCATGCTCATCAAGCAACAACCAGCCATCTGAGATGAGCAGGAGAATTAGATCTCCAGAGTTACAACAACATAATACAAAAAATTCCCAGTTTTTGACAACAAATTACAAAACATACACACAAAACAACAACAAGAATGGCCCATTCCACAGATAAATAAAAAGTTGACAGAAACCATCCATGATGAAGTTCATATACTGGAACTGCTTGTCTTTCTGGGCACAACTACAAGACCTCATTTCCTAGCTTCCCTAGGAAGTGTGGCTACCTGATTACATTCTAGCTAACTGACTGTGAGTAGAAATGATCAGGGCTATATTTGGACAAGACTTTTAGCAGTAGATTTTCCTCCTCCACACCTTCTATCTCTTTCTGCTCAGAGGATGAAGATAATGGAGTAACAAGATAGAAAGGTCCCTGAACCACTGCATAGAAGAAAGCTGCAGAGAAATAAATGAACCATTCTACATTATGGAATCTATATATTCCCACAGTCTAATTCAATGACTAAATATTTCAATGAATAATTCAATCCTCTAAAGTCCAAAACAAAAAAAGGTTTGAATTTGGGAAGAGAGAAGCAGGTTTTGGCTAATTTCATTAGCCATTGAGCTAGTATACATAATGATTTTCAGAGATGATTACGGAGTATGGGACAGTCATCAGTAACTGTTCAAATTTTGGCTTTGCTTCTTATATGTTAATGTTAAGCACATTTAACAAAATTACTTACATAAGAACTTTACCCATATTGCTTTTGGTATTGATATACTTCATTTGGCACCACCTTTTTTGATGGATCTGATTTTCTTTCTTTGGTTTGGTTTTTATCCTGTGGCGTGAGCTCTCCTCATTTCATGGTGTACAAGAATAACACAAGAACTAACAGTAGCACATGAGATCTTGAAGTTTCAGATCAGGAAACATCTTAAATATTTATCAGCCTTATCCCACTATGTGTCTGATCGAGTAAACATCAGAGAGAGAGAGAGAGAAATACATAGAATATCTTTCATGAGTTGTATATGTGGAGGTAGTTGATGATATAAGCTGGTTAGCTTTTAAGATAGTTGAGTCATCAATTATGAAACATTTTGCTATCATTCTTAAAGCTTATGATGGTTAGGAACCATTGTCTTTCCACCCCTCCCCATTCTACTCTGCTACAGTTGCCATAAAATAGGTGTTGGGTCACCATTTTCTATTAAGTTGAAGTAAATTTCAACTCTCTATATTTTCTCTCATATTAATTACTAATGCAGTAGATTTTGAAGCTGGCTAAATGCATCTACTTTCGAATCTTGATTCCTTTAGTTCATTTTCAACACTATTCCTCTATAATATGACCATCCCTTCTAGTTTTTGTTCCTTTCCTCCTTCAGCTTGAACTCCACTTCAGCAATGTTTCCACTCCTCAAATTATATTTACTCTTCATTTTACTATAATTTCTATTTTAGTCTCATTAATGTACTGAAACCTCATGTTAAATTTATCAGTGATTTCTTAAATTCTACATTTCAGATTATTCCTTATTTTACTTGATGTCTTTGCAGCATGACACCTCGCAAAACTTTCTTCTCCCTTAATTTCTATACTTTCCCAATTCTCCTGCTAACTCTAAAATTGATTTTTCTCAAATTTTTACTCTCTGGTTCCTTTTCCTTGGTCTGCTCCTTTAAACAAATGTGTCCTGTTCTTGGTAGAGTCAGCTCTGTTATATGTGACAAATACATTCTTAAAAATCACCTTACTATCCAAAATAGCTTAATAAAAAACTATAGGGTTTATGGGAAAGTAGGGTAGGGGCACAATAGTGAAAAACTTTGTCCATGACATATAAAAAAGCTAGACACTTAAAAATGGTAGCACAATACTGTGCATGTTAAATGGTTAAGTAATATATAAATATCACAATTAATTTGGCACTTTATCTGAAAATTATCTGAAATTTGTTTGTGGAAATCACACGTGCAAACCCTCTTTCCCAGCTCACATGCTCACTGACCTGTATGCAAAAGGGAGAGAACAAAAGAGAGATTAAAAAATAATAATAATAAAGGAAAATACAAATAGGCTGAGAGGAAAGAGAAGAAAATTAAAGAGACGGAAGGTGAGAGGTCCTGTGGCCAAGATTGCTGTCAAGTTTGTAGCTTAAGAGATATTGCGAAGTAAGATTAGTTAAAAATATTGGAAGGTGGGTTTTCTGACATCACACAGAAAATTGAGTAATACCAAATGTCTATAGGTGTGGCTCACTATCCTTGTGATGGGTATGTGTGTATGTGCATTTTTTGTATTCCTATGTGGGTCCATTCAGCCAGGTGCATTGTTTCTCAAAAGCAAAACTAGGCATAAACAAGTGAGAAATTTGCATATGTTCAAATTGTTCCTTAGTATACCAATCAACTTGGAGCAAATTTGTTTTCAAAACAAGTATTATGGCTGAACTGATTGTGTTTTCCTTTCTTTAACATAAATGATCTTCCTGGGAAAAATTACTCCTATGGCTTCAAACTATTTCTCCAGATGAAATTTCTTTTTTGAGCTTGTATCCTATATATTTTCAATTATCTATTAAACATCTTTACCTACATAACATCTCAAACTCAACATTTCAAACTTTTCTTCCTCCAGTATTCCCTATATCAGAGTTACCATCATTCAACTAATGACTCAAGCTACATATTTATTTTTTCCACTTTCTAATCATCTATACTTGTATGCACCCTCTCTATAAAATATATGTTATTCTATTTTACAGATTATTTTTAATATATTCCCAAATGTGTTTTTTGTTACATAGCTGGCCATCAATAAACACTTGCTGAACTGAATTGAATGGCTGACACCTTTTTGGGCACTCTTAATTTTCTCTTGCCTGAACTTTTACATTTTTCAGACTGTTCTCCTTGCCTCTATTTTATCTACTGATCCTGGAGATTATGAGGCCTTAACAGATCTGGAATAAGACCAACACAAGTCTGTTTTGGGCACTCTTCATTGCCTGTTTGATAAATAGAAATTTTCCTTTGAATGATGCAATAAAACTATTTACAATCTACCTATGTTTCATCCTTATCTACTACTACCCCTTTCTGTATTGTGTTTTTCAGTCACATTAAGCTACTTGCTATTTCTTCATAGAGGAAATTTTTACTTTTAAATATTTATACACTATTTTCTGGAATCCTGGTGTACACAATTAGTTAAAGCATAATCCTTGGTTCAAAATACACTATCATCACTGTTCCATACATTTTGTTTTAATATCTATTTATCTATCTATTTATCTATCATCTTTCAAGAATATAATGAAATCCCATGGAAGCTTATCCAAGAATTAGAACACTATTGTAGTTTGCTAGATGCCAGAATGCAACACACCAGAGATGGATTGGCTTTCAATAAAAGAGGATTTAGTTAATGTGTAATTCTTCAGAGGAAAGGCAGCTAACCTTCAACTGAGGTTCTTTCTTATGTGGAAATGGTCTCTGCTGGCCTTCAGGCCTCTGGGTTCCAACAAATTTCCCTGGGGTGATTCCTTTCTGCATCTCCAAAGGCCTGGGCTGAGCTGCGAGTGCTGAGATGAGGTATGCTGAGCTGCTTGGGCTGTGCTATGTTGAAATCTCTCATTTAAGCACCAGCCAGTTAACTCAAACATCATTCATTGTAGCAGGCATGCCTCCTAACTGACTGCAAATGTAAACAGGAACAGAAGATGTTCACATGCCATCGGCTCATGTCCACAGCAATGTAACTAGGCATCTTCACCTGGCCAAGTTGACAACTGAATCTAACTACCACAACTATCAATAATTTATTTCTACTTTCATGTTTCTGCCTTTCCCCATCTGCACACCTATTCCTCAGAGGTAGCTGATATTCTAAATTCTGCTTTTATACCATTAAAAAAATTTAATACCCCAATAGGAATAACTAATCAATATATTCTTTAATTTTACTCACTTTTGAGCTTTATGAAGAGAATAGAATATGTCATCTATAAGGATTTGCTCATTTTTTCTTGTTTCCTCTATGCCTTGTTGTTTGTTTTTAAAATTTTATTAGAGGTGTGGTTTACAGAAATCATGTAAAATACAGGATTTTTTTTATATACCACCCCACCACCAACACCTTAGTTTGGAACATTGTTACCATTAATGGCAGCACTTATTTGTAATTGTACTATTTTTGTAACAGTACTTACCTTTGTTATAATTGATGAAAGATTTACTAAAATAGTACTACTACTATCTATAGTTTATATTAGGTGTATTTTCCCCACATACCACCCTATTAAATCTTGTATAGTGTTTGTTATACTTCATGAAAGATTATTCTTGTACTATTAACTGTGGTTCATTGTCTATAATAGGGTTCACTGTGTTATACAGCCCAGTGTGTTATCTTTTAATTTTTAATCTATTAATGTATGCAACCTAAGGTTTTCCCTTTCAACCCTATTCACTTATATAATTCAGTGCTCTTAATTGCATTCACAACAATGTGCTACCATCACCACCTTCCATTTCCAAATCTTTACAATCAACCTAAATAGATAGGCTGTACAAATTAAGTATCCACTCCCCATTCTTTAACCCAAATCTATCCCCTTGTAACCTATGTTCTAGATTCTAACTCTATGAGTTTGCTTATTATAATTAGTTCTTATCAGTGAGAGCATACAATAATTGTACTTTTGTGTCTGGTTTATTCCACTCAGCATAATGACTTCTAGACTCATTGATGTTGTCGCATGTAACAGGATTTCATTCCTTTTTATGTCTGAGTAATACTACATTGTATGTATATACCACATTTTGTTTGTACATTCAACATTTGATGGACATTTGGGTTGCTTCCATCTTTTGGCAATTGTGAATAATGCCACTATAAACATCAGTGTGTAAATATCTGTTTGAGTTCCTGCTTTCAATTCCTTTGGGTATTTACTTAGTAGCAGGATTGTGGGTCATATGGTAGTCTAGATTCCCAAGGAACTAACAAAGTGTCTTCTACAGCAACTTCATTATTTTACATTCCATTATGCATTATACAACACATATACACCATAATACATTGTACAATGTATATTTTCTTTGACCACACAGAATGAAGCTAGAAATGAATAACAGAAGCAGAAATGGAAACTTCACAAATATATGGAAGTTAAACAAACAATGAGTTAAAGAGGAAATTAAAGTAACAACGAGTTATAGAGGAAATTAACAAAATTAGGAAATATCTTGAGCCAAATGAAAGTGAAAATACATCATACCAAAATTTATGGAATGCAGGAAAAGTAGTGCCGAGAGGAAACTTTATAGCTCTAAATGCTTACATTAAAAAGGAAAAAGGATTTCAAATCAGAGACCTAACATAAGAAGTGGAAGAACTAGGCAGGGGTGGGGCAAGAAGGCAGCATAGCGAAGTGTGGAATTTAGTTTGTCCTCTGGGGCAGCTAGTAAATAGCCAGGAATTGTATGGAAGAACTATTGGGGGGGGCATCAATGACTGGACACACATACACCAGTCTGGAACAGGTGGAATGACTGAGAGCCCACACAGAACTGTAAGTCTCCCAAGCTGCAAAGTCTGGCACCCCTCTCCAACGGGCATGACAGACTGGCTTCCCAAGAGAAAGAGAAATAGACACTACTAGAAGCAAGGAAAGTAGCTCAACCAAGCTCCAATTGTGAAATTAATTAACAATTTCAGACTGCTGAAAAACAAAAACAATAAAAGAGGCTTTTTGAGTTGGATAGCACAAAATACAGGAAAAGGACTAGGCCCCAAGAAAAGGGGACACATAGAGCCTGGGGACACATGAAGCTGTGTACCAACTCCAGCTCTTGATTGGCAAACTTAGGCAGCTGCGGTCTTGCTCTGAAAAGGCTTTTGTTTCTCTCTCTCTCTCTCTCTCCCATTCTTTATACTTCTAAACAGCTCATTAGATAGTACTGTGAGCATTTTTAGGTTTCAGCACTGCCCCAGGCAAGGGCAGAATCAAAGCATGTCCGAGAATGAAAGTAACTACTCAGTAAGTAGACAGGTGAAAGGGATAATCCCCTAAAAGCATGTATCTTTCCCAAAAACTGGGGTTGGGCCCAGCTCAAGTGAGGCCCTTCCTTCATGGAATTCAGACCCCAGGGGCTGGAAAACAGAAGCAACCTGAGCCTATGCTGAGATCTAAAGGCACTGGATCACTTTGTGCTGGAGGGAAGCTGCAGAGTGACAAGAGCCACATCCTGGGCAGGATAGGAAAAGCACAGAGTCTAAAGGTTTCATAGGAAAGTGTGACAACCTGCTGGCTCTCACCCTCAGGGAAACTTGATGCTGGTTACACCCTCCTCCTGAGATGTGGGTCTTTCTAGTCTAGGAAAATCTGATTGGGGTTAATCATACCAGAGGAGACCCTCCTCAAAGTAAGGTTGCTATAGGCAGGGCAAGAACCAGAAAAACAAGAGCTGAAAAATTCTGATCAGTTAAATAGAAGCTATGCTAGAAGTCTAGAGTTAGTTGAAGTGAATGCCAAAAAACAGATAGAGAATAAAACCAACTAACAAGAAAATTCTAGGTA
Source organism: Myrmecophaga tridactyla (assembly GCA_004026745.1). NCBI lineage: Eukaryota > Metazoa > Chordata > Mammalia > Pilosa > Myrmecophagidae > Myrmecophaga > Myrmecophaga tridactyla. The sequence continues at coordinate 8,058 of PVIY010052461.1, forward strand.
AAAGCATGAAATATGACCTCTATAATAAACGAAGTGAGGAAATCAAATGCCTAGACACCAGTAAAAATATAATGAGTCATACTATGGCAAGCAAAGATATGGCCCAGTCAAAGGAACAAAACAACATTTCAAATGAGATACAGGAGTTGAAACAACCAATTAAGGATGTTCAAACAGACATGCAAAATCACATCAAAAATCAAATCAATGAATTGAGAGAAGATATGGCAAAAGAGATGAAGGATATAAAGACATTTGGTGAAAAAAAGATGTACTTGAAAGTTTGAAAAAACAAATGACAAAACTTATAGGAATGAAAGGCACAATAGTAGAGATAAAACAAACAAAAAACCAATGGAGATGTACAGAAGCAGACTTGAAAGGCAGAAGAAAAGATAAGTGACCTAGAGGACAGGACATCTGAATTCCTACATACAAACAAACATATAGGGAAAAGAATGGAAAAAGATGAGGAGGGTCTCAGAGAATTGAATGACAGCATGAAGCACATGAATGCACATGTTATGGGTGTCCCAGAAGGATAAGAGATGAGAAAAGGAACAGAAAGACCAATGGAGGAAATAATCACTGAAAATTCCCTATCTTTTATGAAAGACATAAAATTATAGATCCAAGAAATGCAGTGTACCCCAAACAGAATAGATCCAAATAGACCTACTCCAACACATTGACTAGTCAGACTGTCAAATATCAAGAACAAAGAATTCTCAAAGCAGCAAGAGAAAAGCAATCCATCACATACAAGGGAAGCTTGATAAGACTATGTGAAGGTTGAGAAGGCAGTGGTATGATATATTTAAGATTCTGAAAGAGAAAAACTTCCAGCCAAGAATTCTATACCCACAAAACTGGCCTTCAGAAATGAGGGGGAGTTTAAAATACTTTCAGACAAACAGTCACTGAGAGAGTTTGTGACTAAGAGACCAGCTTCACAAGAAGTACTAAAGGGAGCACTACAGGTAGATAGGAAAAGCCAAGAGAAGAGAGGTCTGGAGAAAAGTGTCAAAATGAAAAGTAAAGGCAAAAGAAAAAAAAAAGATATGATATATAAAATCCAAAAGTCAAAATGGTAGAAGAAAGTACTGCCTTTACAATAATAACATTAAATGTTAATGGATTAAACTCCCCAATTACAAGATATAGAGTGGCTGAATGGATTAAAAATAGGATTCATCTATATGTTGTCTACAAGAGACCAAAGGACAAAACAGATTGAAAGATGAAAGGTTGGAAAAAGATAATTCATGCAAACAACAACCAGAAAAGAGCAGGGGTAGCTATACTAATATCTGACAAATTAGACTTCAAATGTAAAACAAAAGAGCTAAAGAAGGACACTATGTATTAATAAAAGGAACAATTTATCAAGAAGACATAACTATCATAAACATTTATGCACTGTGCTGGTTTGGAAGGATGTATTGTCCCTAGAAAAGTCATGTTTTAATCAAAATCCCATTTTCATAAAGGCAGAATAATCCTTACTCAAGACTGTATGTTTGTAATCAGATCATCTCCCTGGAGATGTGACTTAGTCAAGAGTGGTCACTAAAATGGATTAGGTGATGACATGTCTCCACCCATTTGGGTGGGTCTTGATAAGTTTCTGGAGTCCTATAAAAGAGAGAACATTTTGGAGAATGAAAGTGATTCAGAGAGAGCAGAGCAGAACGACATAGCCATGAGAAGCAGAGTCCACCAGCCAGCAACCTTTGGAGATGAAGAAGGAAAATGCCTCCTGGGGAGCTTCATGAAACAGGAAGCGAGGAGAAGAAGCTAACAGATGATGCTGTGTTCGCCATGTGCCCTTCCACTTGAGAGAGAAACCCTGAACTTCACTGGCCTTCTTAAACCAAGGTATCTTTCCCTGTATGCCTTAGATTGGACATTTCTATAGACTTGTTGTAACTGGGACATTTTCTCGGCCTTAGAACTGTAAACTAGCAACTCATTAAATTCCCCCTTTTAAAAGCCATTCTGTTTCTGGTATCTTGCACTCTGGCAGCTTGTAAACTAGAACATGCACTAAGCCAGAGTCCCCCAAAATACATGAAGCAAACAATGACAACACTGAAGCGAGAAGTAGTACCTCTACAATAATAGTTGGAGGCTTCAATTACCTGCTCTTATTAATGGATAGGATAGGTAGACAGAGAATCAATAAGGAAACAGAGATTTTGAATAACACAATAAATGAACTAGATTTAACAGACATTTACAGAAATTATACCCCACAACAGCAGGATACACATTTTTCTCAAGTGCTCATGGATCATTCTCAAAGATAAACTATATGCTGGGTTACAAAAGAAGTTTTTGTGTCTTTAGTATTTAAAAATACTGAAATTATACAAAACACTTTCTCAGATCATACTGGAATGAAGTTGGAAATCAATAATAGGCAGATGGCCAGAATATTCACACATACGTGGAGGCTAAACAACACACTCTTTTTTTTTTTTTTTTTTTTTTTTAACATGGGCAGGCACCAGGAATCGAACCCGGGTCCTCAGGCATGGCAGGCAAGCATTCTTACCTGCTGAGCCACCATGGCCCACCCTAAACAACACACTCTTAAACAACCAGTGGGTGAAGGAAGAAATTTCAAGATAAATCAGTAAATATCTGAGGCAAATGAAAATGAAAGCACAACACATCAAAACTTATGGGATGCAAGAGTGATTTGAACAGTGAAAAAAAAAGTATTTGCAAAGTCCCTTTGGGGGAATGGTGAGAAAGGGGGAAAATTCAACTTCTGCAAGTTGAATTCTTGATATTCTCACAAGCCGTGTGGACAACCAAAGGAATACAATGAGCCCCCAATCTTGGGGGGTGCTCATATGAAACTTAACCCCACAAAGGATAGGTCAAGCCTACTTAAAATTAGGCCTAAGAGTCACTCCCAAGAGAACATCTTTTGTTGCTCAGATGTGGCCTCTCTCTCCAGCCAAAACAACAAGCAAACTCACTACCCTCCCCCTGTCTACATGGGACATGACTCCAGAGGTGTGGACCTTACTGGTAATGTGGGACAGAAATCCTAGAATGAACTGAGACTCAGCATCAAGGGATTGAGAAAACCTTCTTGACCAAAAGGGGGAAGAATGAAATGAGACAAAATAAAGCGTGAATGGCTGAGAGATTCCAAACAGAGTTGAGAGGTTATCCTGGAGGTTATTCTTATGTATTAAACAGATATCACCTTGTTAGTCAAGTAATGGAGAAACTGGAGGGGAACTGCCTGAAAATGCAGAGCCTATGTTCCAGTAGCCATGTTTCTTAAAGATGACTGTATAATGATATAGCTTTCACAATGTGACTGTGTGATTGTGAAAACCTTGTGTCTAATGCTCCTTTTATCTACCTTATCAACAGATGAGTAAAACATATGGAATAAAAATAAATAATAGGGGGAACAAATGTTAAAATAAATTTAGATTGAAATGCTAGTGATCAATGAAAGGGAGGGATAAGGGGTATGGTATGTATGAATTTTTTTCTATTGTCTTTTTCTAAATTGATGCAAATGTTCTAAGAAATGATCATGATGATGAATATGTAATTATGTGATGATATTGTGAATTACTGATTATATATGTAGAATGGAATGATCATGAGTTAAGAATGTTTGTGTTTGTTGTCATATTTAAAAAAAATTAATTAAAAAAAAGAAAAAAAGATCTAAAAAAAACAAAACTTGTGGGATACAGCAAAGGTGGTGTTGAGAGGGAAATTTATTGCCCTAAATGCTTACATTAAAAAAGAAGAGGGCAGTGCAGTGGTAGCTCAGTGGCAGAATTCTTGCCTGCTATGCCAAAGACCTGGGCTTGATTCCCGGAGCCTGCCCATGCAAGAAAAAAAAGAAGAAGAAGAAAGAGCAAAAATCAAGGAATAAACTGTTCACCTGGAGTGACTCGATAAAGAACAGCAAGCTGACAACAAAACAAACAGAAGGAAAGAAATAACAAAGATTATTTCAGTGGAAATAAATGAAACTTAGAATATGAAAACAATAGAGAAAATCAACAAAGCCAGAAGTTGATTCTTTGAGAAAATCAATAAAATCAGTAGACCCTTAGTTAGACTGATTAAGAGGGGAGGGAAGAGAGAGAATGCAAATAAATAAAATCAGAAATGGGAGAGAGAACATAACAACATACCCCACAGAAATAAAGGAGGTAATGAGAGGATACTATGGACAACTATAAGCTAATAAACTATACAATGTAGATGAAACAGACGACTTCCTAGAAAAGCATAAACAACCAACATTGACATGCAAAGAAATAGATGACCTCAACAAACCAATCATAAGTAAAGAGATTGAATCAGTCATCAAGAAGTTCCCAAAAAAGAAAAGCCCAGGACCAGATGGCTTCACATATGAATTCTACCAAGCATTCAAGAAAGAATTCGTAACAATCTTGCTCAAACTCTTCAACAAAATTGAAGAGGAGGGAAAGTTACTGAACTTATTCTATGAAGCCAACATTACCCTAATACAAAAGCCAGACAAAGATACTACAAGCAAAGAAAATTACAGACCAATCTCTCTAATGAATACAGATGCAAAAATCCTCAACAAAATATTTGCAGATTGAATCCAGCAGCACATTAAATTGCATTTTTTAAAAAGTGGAAGAACTAGAAAAAGAAGAGCAAAATAGACTCAAGGTGTGCAGAAGGAAGGAAATAAATAGTGTGGAGATAAATAAAATAGGGAACAACAACAACAGAAAACAGTTGGGAGAATTGATGAACCAAAAATTGATTCTTTGAAAAGATCAATCAAATTGACAAACCTTTACCTAGCCTGACAAGGAAAAAAATAGAGAAGACACAAATAATTAAAATCAGAAATGCAAGTGGGGCCATTACTACTGACCCCACTGAAATAAAAGCACTAGAGGAGGATACTATGAACAGCTGTATATCAATAAATTAGATAGCCATGATGAAATGCACAAATTCCTTGAAACACATAAACTATCTAAACTGACCCAATAAGAAATATATTTCCATAAACCAATAAGAGTAAAGAGATTGAACCAGCAAACAAAAACCTCCCAACAAAGAAAGTCCAGGACCAATTTCAAAGGGGAATTTTATCAAGCATTCCAAGAACTATTAACACCAGATTTGCTCAAATGCTTCCCCAAAACTTGAAGAGCAGGGTACACTCCCTAATTTATACTCTGAATCCAACATCACTTTCATACACAACCAGAGAAAGATAGCACAAAAAAATTACAGACCAATATCTCTTATGAATATAGAAGCAAAAATCCTCAACAAAATACTAGCAAACTGAACCCAGTAGCACACTAAAGTAACTATACACCAGGATCAAGTGGGTTTTATCCCAGGTATGCAAGGTGGTTCTACATAAGAAAATCAATGACTTTATTACACCACATTAACAGAACAAAAGGGGAAAAAACCACATGGTTATCCCAATTGATACAGAAAATTCATTTGACAAAATCCAGGACCCTTCTTAATAAAAATCCTTAGAAAACAAAGAAAAGAACAGAAGGAAACTTCCTCAACATGATAAAGGCATATATGAAAAATCCACAGATAGCATTGTCATGGTGAAATCTTTCTCTCTAAGATCAGGTAACAAGATATGGATGCCCACTGTCATCACTGTTATTCAACATTGTAGTAGAAGTTCTTGTCAGAGCAATTAGGCAATAAAAAGAAATAAAAGGCATCTAAATTGGAAAGGAAGAAGTAAAACTTTCCCTTCTTTGCTGATAGCATGAACCTATATACAGAAAATCCTGAAAAATCCATAATAAAGTTCTTGGAGGTAATAAATAAATAATGCCTACTGATGGGGCACAAGAGCAACACCCAAAAATCAGTGTTTCTGTACATAGCAATGAACAATCTGAAGAAGATATGAGGTAAAATTTCCATTTACAATACCAACTAAAAGAATCAAGTATCAAGGAAAAATCTACCCAAGTATGTAAAGGACTTATATACAGAAAACTGAAAGTATGGCTAAAAGAAATCAGAGAAGACAAAAACAAATGGAAGGACTTGTCATATTTTGGATTGGAAAACTAAATATTGTCAAGATGTCAGTTCTACCCAAAGTGATTTACAGATTCAACACAATCCTAATAAAAAATCCAATAACCTTCTTAGCAAAAATGGAAAATACATTCACCACATTTATATGGAAAGTTAAGGGGTCTCTAAAAGCCAAAGTCATTTTGAAGAAGAAGAATGAAGTTGGAGGACTCACACTTCTCATTTTTAAAACTTGTTATAAAGTCACAATAATCAAAACAGCATGGTACTGGCACAAGGACAGACATATAGACAAATGGAATAGAATTGAAAAATTTCAGAAATAAATCCTCATATTTATGGCCAAATGATTTTTGACAAGGAGCCAAAGATCATTCAGTTGGGAAAGAATAGTCTTTTCAACTAATTGTGCTGACAAAACTGGATCTCCATTTGCAAAATAAAGAAGTAGGACTCCTATGTCATATCTTTACAAAAGTTAAGTCAAAATGGTTCAAAGACCTAAATATAAAAGTTAAAAAAAAAAGCTTTAACTGTCAAAATCCTAGAATAAAATGTAGGAAGACTCTTCAGGACCTTGTGTTAGGCAATGGTTTCTTAGACTTGACACCCAAAGAATAAGGACAAAAGAAGAAATAGATAAATCACTTCAAAATTTAAAAATTTTGCTCCTCAAAGGACTTTATCATGAAAGTAAAGAGACATGGTCTTACCATGTTCCCCATCATCCAGAAGCAGCTGGATTGATAGAACGGTGGAATGGCCTTTTGAAAACTCAATTATGGTGCCAACTGGGTGGCAAAAATTTGAAAGGCTGGGGTAATGTTCTCCAGGAAGCTGTGTATGCTCTGAATCAGCGTCCGCTGTACGGTGCTGTTTCTCCCATAGCCAGGATCCATGGGTCCAGGAACCAAGGGGTGGAAATGGGTGTGGTACCACTCACTATTACCCCTAGTGATCCACTAGGAAAATTTTTGCTTCCTGTCCCTGCTACCCTGAGTTCTGCTGGTCTACAGATTTTAGTTCCAAAACGGGGTGTGCTTCCTCCAGGAGAAACAACAGTGATAC